>BCLH01000561.1:29965-70235 GCA_001602315.1 Zoysia pacifica | reverse complement strand
GCCTGCGACGCCGCCTCACCGACTTCGAACGCACCTCCGCCTCGCCGACCTCGCGATAGGTGACGCCTCGCATCGACGTACGAGATACTCGCCCAACGCACCGGTCTGGATCTCGCCGCCGCCTTGCTCTTCCGTGCCACGCTAGAGCCTTGCTCTTTCGTGCTGAGTCCTCCACCACAGCGCTCAGGGATGTGCTCTCCTCGTAATCTTGGAGCTGGGATTTGCTTGTCAATTCTTTTCTTTTAAATTGTCCTTACCGTTACCTGGTTTGAACCGAACAAATCTTTCATTTGCTCATTACCGTTACTATTGCGGTTGTATTATGATTACGTTACCAACTGCGATTACAAAGTTGAATCAAACAGCTAGCACCCAACTTAAAAGGATGCGGTAGCTGTTTCAATTCTCTTCTTTTATCAGCGTTTCTCCATCATGCGACTGGGTGTAATGGATCTTTGATATTTTTAATAAAGTCCAGCCCGTTCTCAAAAAAGAGAAGTAGAACTAGCATCTGTTAAAAGATTTGGGCATGATCCAAATAATCATTTCATTAAATTCCAAGGCACACTCGCACGTGCATGATATATAATGAGGGACTTTCGTCCCACATCGTTCCTCTTTTTTCTTCCATTTTTTCCCCTTTACCGAGTTTTGTTTCTGTACTGTGATGTTACAATGTCATCGCTCAAAGCTCCGCCAATTCTTTGGAATTATACGTTTTCATTTTATAAGCCAAGTCAAATATCAAAGAAATACATTCAGTCAGCTCAAGACTCATTTGTTTCGAAAAGAAAATGCTTCAAATACAACCCATTTATATGCAACTCGTTGCAGCTAGATGTTATGGCCCTTTTGGTTAATATATAAGTCACCACCCGAGTGATATTAATATTTGGATAAAGGGTCCAATGTGCTGGAGCACTCATTTCCAAATAAGCTAACACGCTCATTACAATAGATTTACATGACTGCATGACATGAAAGTACAGAAGGAATACAACATATATCTACAAGCTAGGTGTACTGATGCCTAGATAACTCCGTAACTATTTTTTGTTCATATCCCCACAACTTTACTATTTAGTTCAATTTACTCTTTAATACAATATGTTTTTTTTATTTCTCCATAATAAGTGTAATTTTAAGTTAAAATTTTAAAATATGATAAAACACATCATAACACATGCCCTGGTGGTGCACTCTGGCATCGGGCTCGCGGCGCGGACCAGCAGGGACCACACGTTGGGGCTTGGGGCGTGGCGACCACGCGCTGCGGCCGGTGGACGGCAAGCTCGCCGGAGTCGCCAGGGGCGACCGCCCAAGATGCTCGCGTAGAGGCAGGCCAGCAGTCAGTCAATCGATTTGGGGCCGATTGGAACAGAGGAATATGAGGAGCAGGTTATTTTAGTCTTTCACGACCCAGATGCACGGATATGACGTCTCTGTTATAAACCCATGAGAGATAGTTGTTTAAAAGCTGTCTTTGATGTACTTATATTAAAGACACAAATTCAACAGTCATCTCTAATGTGAGACGGCTGTATAATGCTCGTCTCTGATACACTATTAGCGACGGTTTTTTATGTAATGTCGCTAATGATGGTGTTTTTTTTGTCAATCTGTAGTAGTGGTCGGAACCACCTCAAGACTCCAACCAACCGAGGGTTTCGACCCATAGCTGGAGCACCTGACAAGAGAAGAGATTTTTGACACTATTAAACAGGCACTGACTACCGAGCAGTGAAAAGAGAACGTGCTATGTCCCCTGCAGTGGACAAAGTACAAAGCCATGATGATCTAATGCTCCTGAAGCTGACAGACGGAGCAGCTCGATGATACTCACAGTCTCACTCGTCAAGGCTAACCACTTATATAGGTGCCAAGGATCCTTAGACATAGAATCGCATACGAGCAATCACACACAAGACAGAAAACTTTAGGGTTTTTGCTGGAACAGGAGCTCTAGCGCTTTTGTAACATATACTCTCAAACGGCCCCTTAAACCAATACATTCTACGTCCACTTGACGTAGCATATTACGTCTCGTCGACGATCCAAACCAGGATACATCGCTGATTTTGAAGTAGACTAGGTCATATTAAACTAAATAGTGAGAAACATATAACTAAAGTTGTCTGTCGAGTGAACCAAAACTGGCTTGTTATGCTAAGTCGCTAATAGAGCAAAATGGCATGATCTTTATTACTAGTAACATATAACTTCACACCAGTGAATTACCAAACTTCAAGAAAATAAGATAGAGTGAGATTAAAGGCAAAAGAAATATCTCACTGATACAAGAGACAAAAATGTATAGCCCTACCACGGGCTAACCTTCGGGAGCCTCCGTTCTTCCTATCAGCATGCTGCGGGAGGAGGGTGATCGGTGGCGCGGGAGGCAAAACTGCCCCGGCGAGGAGCAGTAACAGAAAGCAACAGTCAGCACTCCCGCAAGCATAGGGAGGCGCTTCGGGCCGCAGAAGCATGGGGTGGTAATGGACCGGGTGTTACACACATACGGGCGCGGTCAGGCCCGAGCGGCTGTGGCTGGAGGGATGGATGAACACGGGATGGGCGATCGCCACAGGATGGGCGATGGCGATGAGTGAGATGAGGGCCATGAGGCTTGCCCGACCGGGATCTCCTGAGCCAATCAAACCGAGTGGAGAAAGATAAGCTTGCCCTGTGGCCTTCACTAGATTATGGTCTGGAAGTAAAATGGAACCAGTATTGGGCCGCATATCTACAGTGCACAAAGATGCTGTTTGACACTATTTACTTACAAAAATAAGCAGAATTTCAAACAATAAATTTATTTCACTGTTTATTAGTTTAACACCTTCTCAAAATTAACTTAAAAAATAGCTTATTTATTAGCAGTTCTTCATTAGCTGTTAAAATAAATTATTTTTTAATAAATTTTAGCTGTGTCAAAAAAGCCTTATGTTGTTTGACACTTTTAGCCGAAAAGGCTCAGTCGCACTCATCAGATCTATTGGAATTTGATCTGATGTTACAAAGTTAATGACAGTAGTGTAGTAGTACCCCTTGACTCGTAAGTGACGAGCAATTCGTGGTCCACCAGCAACTCAAAAACAGAACATCGCCTAGCAGCAATTGGATGTGATGGCCAAACGGGGAGTATGCATCAGGCACCCTAGTAGCGTAAGCTTGAAAACTCTTGAAAATGTGGGTTGCTCAACAGGGAGAAAATAGTTTATATAAACAATATTTTTATGTACAATACATAAACAACATTTTTTACTTAAGGCACGTTTAACTAGAAGAATCACTTCTGATTCTTACCCGAAACAGTAGAAATTGTGCCAAACATGAATAAAAAACGAATCGATTCACCATCGAATCCATGCGAAACAATTCAATGAACTATAGTCTAAAGCGTCGGAACGGGCGAAAGGCGTTTCGCATGAGAAATGGTTCACAGCGTTCCAAACTGGAGCTGAAGTTGCGTGTATTTACAGAGAAAACTAGTTGATTTCCAGGCACGTTGCCACGAGGCTTTATGGATGGTTAGATGATGATATGAAAATGCAATCTAATAACATTTATCAGAAGATTGAGAGAGAGAGCTTAACACACATAATTTCTTTCTCCTTTCTACAAATGTCTACATTAGTACCAACAATGAAGTAGGGTTGAAGTTTAAAACTTGCCCATTTTCATGACTGACTGAGCTACTGGTGGTTACGAGTCTTGAACATTGTCAACATGGCTTTCCTGTAAATGGTATGGAAGAAATTATTACTAAGATTCTGAAAACGCAAAGAAATAAAAATAAATAAAGGTGGCTACTTAACTTTACATATATTGGATGTCATAAATTTTAACATAACAAACTAGTCATGCTTGAACCATCATAATAATTGAGTTATAGAATTTACATTGCTTTACGATCTGATCATAGTGATCAACCCACTTTATCTGCACTAATTTAGGTACCCTTCCATAAAAGGGACCACCACAACGCAAAAAGATAGGCTCATTACATTCGAGGAGCACAACAGCAGAATCATTGTTGATTAATGTGATGAAAATTTTAGAAGACTATAGAAAAGGTGATGATAAATTTATAGAACTGATTCATAAGACTGCAGTTTTTTACAGTCAATGATTAATATTTTATAGTTGATGAAAATTATAATTTATATTGTACACCAGATAAACACCTGCATCTTGCAGTTTGATTTCCATGGATGATCTAAGAGTAGTGTTAGCTGAAGATAGGTCAACTCTATCATCTACTCCTACTTTGTGATTTACTATTTTACATTAAAAGATAATTTGGTATATAAGTACAAAAGTAAGACTCTAATTTGATCATCTAGAATGCATAGAAGAATTTTAGGGGTAAGGATTGAACTAACCTGAAATGTGTTACCTCTTAAACAAAAGATTATTCTGTACCATCTGAAATTTACCAGTAATGGTTTGGCAGCTGAAATAAGGGCAAATTGGAAACACATTATGATAATCATCGAATGACTGATAAAAATGTTTGTAGAGATAGAAAGTGTAGGGACTGCTTGCTTCATCTGAGCCAAATGATGTTTCCTGTATAAAACTCTCCATATCACATAACTCGATTCAGGGAAATTCTTAGAAAACTTATTCTTGTCTGATCGCATTGAGTTCCAGCCCTTCGGAAAGTAAGATAGAGCTGCAGCTATTGGAATTTGCGGGAATATCAAATGTTGACGATTCGCATTAAAGTGGGTCTGAGTACCAGTGGGTAACATCTGGTTGATGTACTCGAGCATGCAGATTTGCCTCTAGATCCATGACGCTAGCTTGGCTTCTTGATATTCATGCGTCATGCCCCGTGCAAGTGGCGAAGCAGGAGGGTGAGGCCAAGATATCCGAGGAGATCACCTAAGCAAGCTGACTGTTGAATCTAACTCGCCCAGCTGCACTCGTGGGCTGAATGAATAACTGTCGAGTTGGTGCAGATACTCAGCTCCAAGGATGAAGAAGAAGAAGGCGAGGGGAAAAAGAAATCATAGATCGACCAGACCAAAGAGTTGCTGGCCAGGTACGCCTGGGGAGCTCTGGAAGGGGAGGCCTGGGAGGGCATCGAGGGGCCAATCTGGTGGGGCACTCGCATGCACTGCTGAGAGGAGGTGGTGGAACAGTCAGAATCGCCCCCGGGGACTCGTCACGACTCATCTTCAACTGCTGCTCGCTTGTTCAACGAGTGGTGTGGGGCGAGCTGAATTTATTCTGAGGGAGATGTTGAGAGAAAATCAGAGCGTGGAAGCGTAGGCGGCGGGGGATGGGAAGGTGAAATGAGCCGGCGTTGAATGGAGAAGACAATGGAGTTTTGCGGGAGACGGGGAGAGAAACAGTAGGAGCCAAAGCGGTGGAAGTGTAACAAGTCTAACCAATAACAAGGCTTGTCACTTCTAGGCTCACAAGCTCAACCTCGCAAGCTCAAGAAATAGGTGAATACTTTAGATACTCTCCATTTAGCACTAAGTATCTTTCAATTTTCTACTTTGTTCTCTTTGATGGCTTTTGGCTCTCACAAAATATTCTCTCAATTCTTCTGTTGGTTGGACATCTTCTCATGTGCTAACATGAGATTATATATAGGCTACCAACTTCATAATAATCGTTTATAGCCATTGTCAAAAAGCTTACTGCTTTTCTAATCACCAGACTGTTCGGTGACTCTGACCACTGGACTGTCCGGTGATCACCTTTATCTTGAGCTCCAAGTACATCCTCTCTGGACTCCATCTTTCTCTAATCATTGAACTGTCCAGTGACCTCACTAGACTGTCCGATGATCAACTCTTTGATGATCCACTCGCTTGCAACCTTCTTTAGAACCTGCAGCCTTTATAGTCACCGGACTATTCAGTGATCTCATCGGATTGTCCGGTATCTATTTCTTCCATTTCTTCAACCAAAAACTCCTCTCTAAAATCTCGCATCCTCTATAGTCATCAAACTATCCGGTGACCATTTTATCCATTGAAAAAGCCAATTTCACCTTCTCTGAAAATGCTAAAACTTATAGTCACAGGACTGTTTGGTGACTTATTCAGAAGCTAAAACTTGAATTTCATTTTCATCTTGTTTCCAACTTCCTTCACTTGCTTCTTCGACTTGTGCTTTGACACTTCAGTGCCATTGGAGACTCTTAGAGCATTCAAACACCCTAACACTTATGTGACCAAAGAGAAATGACTCAACCCCTTTTAATAGTATCAGTTTCTTCTATAGACTCAAAGCCTACACTATGCCATACTTGGCTTCAAATCATCCTTAGCCTTAATCTATCTTCAACCGCGACGCTCCAATCAAGAATCCAATCATCATATAATTTGTCGATCATCCTTGAGGAAGCCTACTCGTGATTCTTGAGATAAGCAAATATTAATTTTTAGTTCATGGTTCTCACTCAATCACTAAAACATTTATACCTTTGGGGTTTGTAATACTTTAAATGTCATGAAGCTTACAGCCCCTACAGGCCCCACACCCATATCCCTAGTCGCTTCAATCCCGCTCACCAACCGCCTTGGAAGAAGGTAGATGCCTTGTCTGTCTCATAGGTTATTTTTCAATGATTGATTTTGCTTTATCCTACTCGTAATTGCCTCCCGATGTGATCAGAACATCATGTTGATTATGCTAAGTGTAAAAAGGTCACTTTAATTTTCTTCATTTCTTTTATGATCTGAATCAAGAGAATAGCCAAACAATTTCACAGGCGATTCTGATTCACAGTGAGAAATGTTTCTGAGGTGAATATGAAATGTTTCTGTTTCTCGATGAATCTGGAACTGCACTAAAGACACCCTTAAGCTGGTTCAAAGAAACTGTCCCAGACACTCTTAATCAGATCAAGAAGCATAGGTTTTTGGTTGGAAAATGTAAACGCAGGCGTAAAAGGATGGGAAAACAACGTGTAAAGATCAAGGACACCGAGAAAGAGGATTGTATCGGTGGATTTATAGTACTAATTTTGCTACAAATTTAAGCTATAAGACTCGATGACAATGGAAGCAACCTATGCAAGTCTAGTAGGTCAAGATCTCTAATAATGCTAGTAAAATAATAATAACAACAAGCAAGCACTAACATAATAGCCACCAAGAGGAATCAAAGAACAACCTATCACACTACTCAATGGTAAAAAAATATGATAAATAAAGAGAGTGAGATAGAGAGTGCTCAGTGATTTTTCTCAAGGTCTCAGAAGGTAGGCGCCTTCCTTTAATCTTTATTAAACCATTACCGTTGAAGTCTTGGTTCCTCCTGTCGTTTCTTGAACAATGCTTACAAGGGTACGCTTCACTCCCAGAGTGAAGTCAGCGGCGGCCCGGCTGTTACACACAATACCCAAATGCTAGAGCAAGCCTCTAAGGCTCGAGCGTTCTCTCTTGGTGTTCTTTTCGAGCGAGGGACCCGAAACTGCGTACAAACATGATGATGTCTTTCACAATCTTCTCGGAAGCTCGATCACTGATTGCTAGTAAGTCTAGTCTGCCTCTACCAAGAGTAATAATTAAAGATCACTCTTCTCAAGCCCTACAAGCTCTAAAAATGTATGAATGCACCCTATCACTCTTCTACTAGAAACAAAGATCTACAATCTTGTAATATACTCTCTTGGTGGTGTTCTTTGGCCTCTCAGAAGTTTTCTCTAGCTTCTTAGACCACAGGCACACTGGAAACGTCCTCCTCCATAGTTTAAATTGGCTGCAAGCCCAGAAATAACTGTTAAGACGTGATGTCATAAAGCTGACTGCTTTATGCAATCACCGGACTGTCCGATGACTGGACCACCAGACTGTCGGTGACCCTTTTTCCTCTTGGGTCAGAGAAACACCCTCTCTGGAATCCATCCCATAGGACACCGGACTGTTCGATACATACCTTCACCGGACTGTCTGGTGTCTTCTCTGTAGCAACTATAAAGATCACATCTCTCTGCACTTCAAAGTTTTGGCTCATCGAACTATCCGGTGACCTCACCGGACTGTCCGGTGACTGCTTCTTCGACTGAATTTTAATCTTATGTCTTCGTCTTTGCTTCCTCTGTCATCTTTAGTGCTTTTTGAGAATCTAAGGAGCATTCACACCATCTAACACTTGTATGGCAGGAGACAAATGACATTACCCCCCTTAATAGTACCAGCATTCCTATAGACTCTTTAGCTAGTCCTTAGCCTTGGTCCTCCGATGCTCAGAAACTCTTCTTCTAGGGTTCGTCCTTGTCATCCACCGAGGAAGCCCACCATGTTGATGTAGAATTAGCGAGGTGGTACATACAATTACAACCTTTACCTATGGTGTCCACTGAATCACCAAAATCAATTCATATCTTTTAGAGGACTTCAAGTGTCATGAAGCTAACAATCTCCTCAATTTTGTGATTGATGGCAACCATAGTACTCAAACAGGCTCAAACGAGATGAAATAAGATAGAGAATAAAATGCATCTCGAAAGAACACTTACCCCCATACTTTGATGACTCTTCAAAATTTTTTTGCAAGAGTTTCGCTCCTTTGTCATGAGTTGGAAGTGTCGCTCTCCCCTGTTTGGTAGCTTTCTCTCCCCCTTTGTCATCTAATCGTGAAAAATATGCACCGAGGAAGCATATAGAGAGGGAGAACGCATGATAGACAAAGAAGGTGCATGATAGAGTATGAATCGAGAGCGCTTATACACAAAGAAACCTACAAAACAGATAAAACACTAAGAGCCATACAAATAAATCCACCGAGTTAGTCTGAAACCAAGTGCATTTCAGTGAGCTAAAAGAGTCGAACAGAAAACAAGCTCATCAAAATGTCACAAAAGAGCCAAGAAATCCGTCGAACAAAAATTCAGAGCCTTAGCTACCCATCCACGGCCTCACCCTAGACAGCTAGCCTTCAAAGCTATACACCTCAAGTCTCTCATCCAACTCCTAAGAAGATCTAATCCTGCGTGGCTGAAGAGCTGAGTGCAGTGACTGTCGGAAGCTACTCGTCTGCTAGCTGAGCTACATTATTGGTCTATAGAGAATCAAAGTAAATTTACCAATGAGTCGCGAAATGCTATGGTTTTTCCATATGATTTCTGAAGTTATTCAGAAGTAATTCGTGGAGATCGTGCACCTTTTTATCCCAAAACAAAAATACTAAAAAATATTCTAAAGTGCAGCTGGATAGATCCAATCTATTCTTGAAATAGACAACTCGCTGCTGCTGAATAATCCTTTTCCGGCTTCTCACCGTCATTAAATGCACTCAAGCCTGAAGAAGACGTCAAGGAAGGCTCCTTGCCATCAACTGTAAATGGCTGATCTGTGTTGGCAAGGGCCTGAGCTGCCTCCTCTACTGAGTATTCTGGCCTCGACCAGGATAGCTGTATCTGTCACACTAGGCTGCTCCATTGTGGTGGCTGCTGGCTCTGTCTCTGAAGCCTCTAGCAGTGGCTCTGACAAAATTGACTTAGCAGTAGTAGCCTCAAACGATAGAACCCTCAGAGCAAGAGGAGAACTACCAACTACTGTCCCTGGCTCCATTTCTGGTACTGACACTCTCAGTTCAGCTGAAGCAAAAAGAAGAGACATGGAGTATGAGGAAACTGGGGAGAACTGAGAAGAAGTGACAGAAACACTAACTCCCCCAGTAGTTGTGGCTGTGCTGCCTGCCCCAAATAGTACAAACGGTAAAAACAGGGCTGAGAGCTGTGTAGAAAATGTGGTCTGCTGCTGCTGGCTCTGGCTCTGCAACTCAAAAGTGAATGCTGGCACTGAAGAATACTGAGGCTAAGGTGCTGTAGGCTAGAGCTGTGAAGGCAGGGGACCCGGTAGCGTGGTCATCGAAAACATTGGAAGAGGTGGCATACCGATCCCCTAGAGATAAGACGCAATAGCTCCGAAGCCGGCAGACATATAAGATACTGCCATCTCCAACTGAGAGCACTGCGATCTCTCATAGAACTCTTTGTCGTGCCGTCTCCTCTCCTCTGCTAGCTCTCTCTCCATCCGAAGCCGCTCCTCAATATGCAGGTGCTCAAGTCGGATCCTCTCCTCGACCTCGGCCCTCTCTCTGCATATTCGCTCATCCTGTTCCTCTCGGTATCTCATCTGCTCTGCCTGAATAGCGCCCAACCTGGCAACAAGTGCAGGGTCAAGTGTGGCCCGAGAGGTCGAAGTCTCGGCCTGATCTGGAGCCTCAGTGCTCCCAACTCCTGGCTGTGCTCCCTCCGGAGCCTCAGTCTCAACCTCCTTCGGAGCTGTGGTCTCCTCTCCCCTTGGGCTACTCTATGAAGATGACACTCATAGTACCTCAGAGTCGGATGGCTCTGCTGGACTGAAGGATGTGGTAATCTCTGGCAACGCTGTATACTCCTTCTCAATCATCACACCAGCTCTCCTTAGCATCAAGCAAATGTAGAGGGCAAAAGGTAACTGTCATACTCCAATCCCCTCATAAATCACATCCACCATCTGAGCCAGTAAAAGATCTGTCAAATCAAACTCCTCATTCCTCAACAGAAAACACAGCAGCCACTGATGTAGAATGATCACCTGCTCTCTGTAGCCAGCCCGTGGTGCGATAGACTTCCCAAGCATCCCTCTCAGTACACGTGCCTCGTGTGTCAAACGTAGAGGGTGTCTCGAGTAGTGCTCCCCCATGATGTGATGGGAAAGCAACACTCATCCTGTCATCACTTGGCTCCATCCCTCCAAATGGTCTGAAAGGTGGTTAGAAATTCGAATAGGCCAGTGTGTAGATCTGAGTCTCTAATGAAATGAACTCAAAAGCTATCAAGATGTTGGTCCTCTCAAATCTTTGTGGCTCCCCTCGATACATAAACCAGAAGTAAGAGCGGTCGAGGGAGATTCACAGTGAGGCATAGAACTCAAGCACAGTATCCTCACTATACCTCAAGGGCTGGATGACTAACTCTGACAATCCTAAAAGATATGAGATATACTCCTCTATGTCAACTCTAGCTTCTCTACTCAATGCCTCCAATGAACAGTGGCGGTGTGCAGCAAACACTGAGCTCTTGCCCTTAGTGGCAAGCTGCCTTCTGTAGGCCTTAAATATCTTCCGCTGAAGAACTATCCAAAATTGACCAGTATCTACATGTCTGCCAGCGGGGACCCAAGTAGTGAAGTCCACTCTCCTCTTAGCCTTGATGGTCGAGCCCTTCAACTTCAGCAAATCAACCTCAACCTCTGCAATCCTGCCCATGGCCGGGTGAGCTCTCTCAGCTCTGGTAGTGCATACCTCGCAGACCACAATCCTCTGATGAGGGTACCTCTGTGTCCTCTGTTGTGAACTTCGCTGGGCTGCCTATCCCTCCGCGGTTCTCGACTGCCTATTGGCAGGAGCTCTCTGCGGCTGCACCTCTGCAACAAGAGGAGTGGTCGCTACTCTCTGACAAGTCAACCTCCTCAGCTCCCCCTGAGACTCTGATCCTCATATCCTCAAAGCACTTGACCTCCTATGTGGAGATAACGTCCACATCTATAGCTGCTAGTGCACGGTTTCACTCAAGGTCACCTGTCCTCTGCTTCTTCTTCTTCTTTTCCTGCTCGACTGCCTTGGCCTTCCCCTTCTCCTCAGAAGTGGGTATCTGTCTGCCCATCCTGTCAACTGTCTCTGAAAGATCAACTGTTAGAAACACTGACCAGCTGACTCAACAAGATTGGATTAAGTGCTTGGCTCTTAACCCGTCCAAGAGAATCTAGACTGCCACAGAAACCACTGAATCCTACCTCTGTCCTCTATCCTGATCCACTGCCTCAACTGTCACCAAGGGAATAGAGCCGGAGACCGTTAAAGAACTTGTCGCAAAGACGACCGATCACCTCCAAAGCTAAAACCCTCTGAGGGTTTTAGTGGAGCGCGGGAGACAGCTAGAAACGCACACGGCTAGGCAAAGCAAGCAAAGGGTGGTGAGCTCTGGAGCGGGCCACGCGAAGCTTTGACGGTGAGGTGGCACGGGGCGGTGCGGTGGTAGAGCTAGGAGGGCGGCGGCAGTGCTAGGGCACCTGTGGTGGTGACGACTGCAGCGCGTCGAGGCAGAAGGGCTCGATGGTGAGGGCTAGGTACAGGAGCACTGCAGCTGCCGGAGGTTGGCGGCGCGGAGGTGCAAGAGCGGCGGGAGTGCGGGGCAGTGCACGGCAGTGAGGAGGCTTCGGCTCGAGGAAGATGCACACGTTTTGGGATGAGAACAAAAGAACACACGTGCAGATTTGTTAAACTCTGATCTATGGCCAAGATTGAATCAAGGAAAAATAACAGCCGAGATCTCACCAAAAACTCCAATGATCAGCCTGTCCGGTCTCTTAAGATTGTCCGATGACTATAAAAGTCTGAACTATCCAGTGTCTAGAGAATCCCAATTCCAGAGAAGCAGCCGCTTCATCTTCCAATCGTCGGACTGTCCGGTGAACCCAACGGAATGTCCGATGACTGTATGAGTCTGCAGGTTATTTGATTCAAAGATTACAAACACCGAACTGTCCGATAACGGCACCAGAGTGTTCGGTGACCTCAAGGAATAGCAGAACAAAAAAAATTCTTTCTAGACTTCAAGTTTCCTCACCAAAAAACTAAATAAATATCACACTTGTCTAGAAAGAGAACTCTCAACCACTCCTTTGCAAATAGATAACTCATGAAGAGTTTAGCATTTTCGCAAATCGCAATTAAGATCGAGTGATAAAAACCAAAGCGAGAGGAGGCTAAAAAAATGTATGAACCCTAGTTCATGATCCACGTAAATAGTTGTTAGAGACCATTAAGCACAGGGTTTAATGGGCATGAACCTCAACAATTGCTTTGGTTACTCTTTGTGGAATATGTGAATCCACATGGACAATGTAGTCACTTTCACCATAGAGTAACATGTCTCCTCCGTGGTTCCTATATGCAATGCATACAAACAAGCTAGCTGATGCAAGAGAATTTAAAGCATGACATGTAGATACAAGCAAATTAAAGACATTATATGAAGAAACCTATCCAGTGCTAAGTTTGACCCATCTCAAGCTTATTCACCATATACCCGCCGCTTTGTTCTAAGATAGCCAAATAACCTTTTCAAGCTCTTCCCCCATGCATATAGATATCTCAAGGTGGTTAGGCACCGATCTAATTTTTTTTGTTCTTTTCTTTTATCTGTTTACACATGATGCATGATAGTGCAAACATCTAGTCCACAAATGAGTCTTAACTATCATGCAAGATAAGAAAAGAAATCTACTCTACTATGTACAAGAATAACCTCCTTGAAGAGTAGATTAGCATTGTAGCTCGATCAACATGTGGTGGACTCCAAAGTTCTTCAATTCGCTTCACGGTTCACCACCTAGGCCCCTCACTTTTTTTTCGAAACTCGAGAGTTTAGGCTTCCTCTCTCAGTCCACGATCACCTTGGGAACCCAAATCTTCTTGATTGTCCTCTTGTTATTTGGCGGTCCAAGCGGTTTGGACTTCACTTTTCGATCATTGTCCCTGAAAAGCTTGTAGTGCATATCTTTATGAAAAAGGTTAGCATTAGGCATAATCTTATGGTCTCTCACCTTGAGACAATCTTTGGAGCGGTGACTATCAAAGCAATAATTTTCACAGTAGTAATCATGCGCCATGAGCAGGACTATCCATTCGGGGATCTCATCTTGATTTCCAATGATGTTGATAGAGAAAGGATATGATCCTGATTGTGGTTGTTGATGAGGTTCTTGCTTAGGATTTCCTTTTGAATTTGCCTTTTTTTAGTGAGCCGCTCGAATGCATCAATCACAGCCTCTCTCTCCTCCTTGAGCTTCGTGTATTTCTTCAAAATAGATGGCTCAAAAGTAGTACTCTCCTTAGAGAGGGTTAGATCACAAGAAGTAGAAACTTAATTAAAATGCTTAGGAAAGTTAAAGAGATATTCAAGATCAAGAGCTTCATGGGACCACACCAATGCCTTATGCTTCTCACTTAGCTCTACGTGCTTCTCTTTGAGAGCCTCATAAGACTCACGTAGAACACCATGGGAGTGTTTGAGTGCATTGAGCTCTCTCTCAAGCTCTCGAACTCAGAATACCGCCACTTCATGCTCTTTGGTCACCACCTTGATCTTCTTGATGATAGTCTTGTTGGCCTTCTCAAAGAAAAGGAGTAGATCATTGTAGCTTGGTCTATCATCTTCATCATCATAGTCCTTCTCTTTTTCTTCAAGATCATCATTCTCATCCACAAAGCCCACACAACTACGGGCCATCAAGCAAAGTGGAGGTGGTGGTAGCTCATTGGTGGAGTTGTCATAGCGATACCCGTGAGCTCTTCTTCGCTAGAAGATGAAGAGTCTGAATCATCATCATCGGTGAGCCATTCACCAAAAAAGTAAGTTTTGTGCGAGGACTTTTTCACCTTGCTCTTGCTCTTCTTCTTGACAAAGAACTTCTTCTTGAACTTCTTTTTGGGCTTGCATTCTTCGTCTTCACTTTCGCTAGATGGTTCCTTCTTGCTCTTATTGGGCTTGAGACACTCCTTCGTAAAATGATCTTTTTTGCCACAACTGAAGCACCCAGAGTTCTTGTAAGATAGGGGTCTTCCCTTCTGAAATACCTTCTTCATCAAAGGCGCAAGGTCCTCATTCTGCTCATCCTCATATTCCTCCTTGTTCTTATTCTTCTTGCCATTAGGAGATTCTTCAACGTCAACGTGAAGGGTATTTTTGGGCAATTGAGTGTCGGTGGAGGTGGCCAACATATGTGATGAGGACATCCCATCATTGGATACACACGATGCTCCTCCATCTACCATAGATAGCCCAATCACAAGAGCTCATGCACGACAATTGAACTTTGAGGTGAGCTCGTTCTCAAACACAAATCTTTCTTCATTTGAAAATAGATTGCTATCTAATGATTTTATCTTGATTAGGAACCTTGGAGAGGATCAAAGGAATCATGAAGAAGGACTTGAAGATGCTCCGGACTAGCAAGACACGTTGAACCCCGAAGGAGATTCAACCCAATTCGAAGTCGAGTTGTCCCAGGGTTCCAAAGAGCAGTCCACACTAAAACGGACACCCAGGTCGCATACGGGGGCTGTTTTGAAAGTTCTAGATATGGTTGGAAAGCTAAGAAGATAACCTTTCCAACGGCACCAGTCTCATCTCCAAATTCGACCCGAATCAGCAGAAATCGTTAAAACAAGAGAACATCAAAAAAACTTGCTGGCTGCTGTGACACTATCTTTTGGCCTTTGAGCCTTGTATCTTTTTTAGACCCATTAGTATTAGAGTTTGCCCCTAATGTCGAAATAAACTCTATAAATTCAGTAGCCATCGTCATTAGAGATAGGTTTTGATTAGTTTTCTCCTGTTTCCAAACAATTTCGCCGTTTGACGACTTGTTGGTTATCCAACTTTGTGATTCAATCTAAATTTCGCAAGTGAGTTACGTTCTTCTTTGTTCTTGCTTGTGTTCTTCGATTCACAGGCAGAGATTAGCCTTCTTGGCGAGATCAATCGTGTGCGCACGGTTGATAACCAGAGGAGAAGTGGTGCTGCGATTGCGGGGTTTGAATCGTGTTGATTTGAGGCTGGATCGATTGTGTGTCGCATCTCTGCCAAATCGAGAGTTATCACGACCTGATGGAAGATCGGGAACCACGTACACATCAAGGGATGAGGACATCTCATCATTGGATACACACGATACTCCTCCACCTTCCATAGATAGTCCAATCACAAGAGCTCGTGCATGACAATTGAATTTTGAGGTGAGCTCGTTCCTAAACACAAGTCTTTCTTTATTTGAGAATAGATTGCTACCTAATGATTTTATCTTGATTAGAAACTTTGGAGAGGATCAAGAGAAGCATGAAGAAGGACTTAAAGATGCTCCGGACCAGCAAGACATGTTGAAAACCCGAGGAGATTCAACCCAATTCAGAGTCGAGTTGTCCCCGGGTTCCAGAGAGCAGTCCACACTAAAACGGACGCCCAGGTTGCATACAGGGCCGTTTTGGACGTTCTAGATATGGTTGGAAAGCTAAGAAGATAACCTTTCCAACGGCACTGGTCTCATCTCTAAATTCGACCCAAGTCAGCATGAATCTTTAAAACAAGAGAATGTCAAAAAAAACTTGCTGGGTGCTGCGACACTATCTTTTGCCCTTTGAGCCTTGTATCTTTTCTAGGCTCATTAGTATTAGGGTTTGCCTCTAAGGTCGATCTAAACTCTATAAATTCAGTAGCCGCCGTCATTAGAGATATGTTTTGATTAGTTTTCTCCTGTTTCCAAACAGTTTCCTGTTTGACGGCTTGTTGGTTATCAAACTTCGTGATTCAATCTAGATTTCGCAAGTGAGTTACGTTTTTCCTTGTTCTTGCTTGTATTATTCGATTCGCAGGCAGGGATTAGCCTTCTTGGCGAGGTCAATCGTGTGCACACTGTTAATAACCAGAGGAAAAGTGGTGCTGCGATTGCAGGGTTCGAATCGTGTTGATTTGAGGCCGGATCGATTGTGTGTCGCATCTCCGCCAAATGGAGAGTTATCACGACCTGACGGAAGATCAGGAACCACGTACACATCAAGTGGTAATCAAAGCTTCAGTTATACTGTCAGGTTCACATCTATCTTTGTTTATTTTGTATTCATCCTATTGTCCACAGAAAAATCGCAACAAAAAAAATTAGTAGATCGTTAGGTGTTCCCCTGTCCAAGCCGTGTTTAGCCTTTGCATAATTTTATTTCAGAGTCTGTAGTGTTGAGTTTGCGTCCTTAGTTTGTGTTTTTGCTGCTAGATTTCGTGATCTTTTTGTATCCAGGTGTTTTCCTTCATCGTTCATCTACATCGTGTTTAGATCTGTTATTGTGTCACATCTGTTAATTGTTTCTTTTGCATTGAAAATTTATCCCACCCACCCACCTATCTTTCGATCACAACCAGATCCACACTTCATATATCCACATCTTCATATTTATCCGCTGCTCAATCATTCACAAAAATGTCCACAAAATTCGCATCCAATTTAAAATCCGAATCTGTTTTTAGCCTTTCAAACAAATCTGATTCGGAGATTCATCATTAAAATAGTCATAACTTTTGTTTTTTACTCCAAATTAGACATATAAGTACTTTTTGTATATCTACAGAAAATTTCTCATCCTCCTACGATCCTAGATTCAATGAATTCATAATAGAAGTTTCTGTTTTCGCGCTCCGAAGTTTCAGCACATATTTAACGGAAATTCGAGATTTTCTCCAGACCACATCTTTTATCATATTGATCTGAAATTTGGTCGTGTATCATCTTTTGTGCTTCTAGTTCAGAGAAAAATATCCGAAAAATAAAATAAAAATAAAAAATTTGAAGACCAAGAAGTCAAGAATTAATCTTCGCTGATTTTTCAAGTGCTGAATAGTTTGCTGATTTTTGGAGCCTTATCATTTGTATTGTTGCTGTCTTTTGATATCTTCACTCATATTCTTGTAACATCTGGAATTTTTTTTATAAGATTGGGTCGGTAACTAGAACATAATACTTAGAACACTTATTCAGCATTGCTATCTGTCATAGAATTGTGTGTCAATAACCATTATTTCAGCCCTCCGAGCTCGCACATATCCACCTCGAATCAGCACTGCATTTGACCCTGCAATTGTGGAATTACAACTCCTTGGTATCTCCTGCCAACGGTTGATAATCCTTTGCTTTGCATTGGTAAGAACCGTGTAAGAACTTGGTAAGTCGTTTCATTTGCAGATCTACCACCACAGAAACCGCACCACCGTAGTGCAGGGATAATATCTTGCTTTGCTTCTTTGTTATCTTCTAACCATGGCAGGAAAGGGTAAGTCTGCAGGTGATAAGAGTGAATCTTCTGATGCTGCCAACACCCCAAACGACTTCAATTATATTGTCAGTCAAAATCAACTTGTTGACAGTATTGCTAAGCTCGAACAGAGGATGACGGATCAATTCCAGAGAATGAACCAGGAATTCCAGTGTCTCTTAATTCGTATGACAAACTTTGAGGCACGGCGACCACAACCGAGAGCAAAAGAGGAAGATGAAGTTAAGGGCGAGAACCATTCCGAGAATGGCATTGACAATGATGGAGAACAACAAATTCCTCTGCCCCATCATCGATGCTATAACCACCAAGGTATGAGAGGTAACGAACATCATCATACTCCTTATGAACTTTTCGCTAAGATTAAGTTTATAATTCAACCCTTTTCTGGTAATTATGATGCTAAAGCTTATCTTGATTGGGAGATGGTTGTAGAGCAAAAATTTACATCTCATTTAGTTCCTGAACAACATAGAGTTAGACAAGCTACTAGTAAGTTTCGAGATTTTGCTTTACTATGGTGGACTGATCTTTGTAGAGCACAGTTGCAACCTGATAGTTGGGATAGATTGAAAGCTGCTATGTGTAAGAGTTTTGTTCCCCCATCCTATCAAAGAAAATTGCGTAAAAAATTGCAACGTTTAGAACAAAATGATAAATCTGTTCAAGAATATATTGCTGAGTTACAAAAGTGTATGATGCGTTGTGGGATAGAAGAGGACTTTGAGGAAACTATCTGTCGTTTTTATGCTGGGTTGCGTCGTGAAATTCAGGACATAATTGATTACAAAGACTATAATTCTCTCGAGTAGTTGTTCCACCTTGTTGTGCTTGCAGAAAAAGAATTGCAGGGAAAACAACTCCAGAACAGCAGCCGTACATACACTCTACGGTCGACCTTTCCTTCTTTGTCGACCACACGTACACCACCACCGTCGAGCAGGAGGTCTCCCACCACCTCCAACACTGCCACAGCACCAAAACTAAACCCTTGGGTGCAATCCTCGGATTCGAGTAAGCCTTCATTGCAGGTACCCAACAAGAATACATCCTTCAGTACCTCCACAGGACGCTCCTTCAACATCAAGTGCCATAGATGCCATGGCATGAGTCATATGCAGCGAGATTGCCCAAGCCAGAGGGCATACATTGCTACTGAAGATGGAGGATACGTAAGCACTTCGGATGTTGAGGATGAAGAATCCGATGATAAGATTTTTGACAATGATGATGGCCAAGTATTTGGTCGTGATGATACTTCGGCCTATAGGACCATCATTGTCCAACGAGCACTCTCCGCACAGGTATGTTGATAAGATTCAACGTCATAATCTGTTTCAGATTTACTTTGTGATCAAGAACCGTCGTACACGCATGATCATTGATGGCGGGAGCTGCAACAACTTAGTGAGTACTGACTTGATCACTAAGTTGAACTTGCCCACACGGCCACATCCACATCCGTATCATATCCAGTGGTTAAATGAGTCCGGTAAGGCAAAGGTAACTAAAACATGTCGAGTCCCTTTCTCTATTGACACCTATATTGATTCTGTGGGATGTTGTACCTATGCAAGCTTGTTCATTATTATTGGGTCGTCCATGAGAACATGATAATGATGCTATCCCCTATGGTAAAAGTAATAAATATACCTTCATACATAAAGAAAAAAAATTACTTTATTACCTTTGACCCCTGCTGAAATTGTACAAGCTAATAGGGAGAGAATTGCTGATGAGAAGAAAGAACAGCCTCCTACACCTGAAAATCAGCAAGCAATAAAATTGAAAAGTCCTGTAATGCTTGCAACAAAATCTAACCTTGCTGAAATCCATGATGAAAATGCTTTATGCTATGCTTTGGTATGCAAGGATGCATTGTTTTCACTCGAGGATCTTGCTTCTTCTTTGCCTTCTTCTGTTTCTGACCTTTTGCAGAAGTATCATGACGTCTTTCCACACGAGATATCTCTAGGACTACCACCCATTTGAGGGATTGAGCACCAGATTGATTTGATTCTTGGAGCGAGCTTACCAAACCGCACCGCTACAGAACCAACTCTGAGGAGACTACAAAAATTCAGCGACAAGTCCAAGACCTTTTGGACCGCGGGTATGTACGTGAGAGCCTTAGTCCTTGTGTTGTTCCTGTTCTTTTGGTTCCAAAGAAAGATGGTTTTTGACGAATGTATGTTGATTGTAGAGCCATTAACAATATCACCATTAGATATCGTCATCCTATTTCTAGGCTAGACGACATGCTTGATGAATTATGTGGTTCTATTGTTTTCTCTAAAATTGACTTGCGAAGTAGATACCACCAAATAAGAATGAAATTGGGTGATGAATGGAAAACTACTTTTAAGACTAAGTTTGGATTGTATGAGTGGTTAGTAATGCCTTTTGGATTGACTAATGCATCTAGTACTTTCATGCGTTTG
Organism: Zoysia pacifica; assembly: GCA_001602315.1. Classification (NCBI taxonomy): domain Eukaryota; kingdom Viridiplantae; phylum Streptophyta; class Magnoliopsida; order Poales; family Poaceae; genus Zoysia; species Zoysia pacifica. The sequence continues at coordinate 49,953 of BCLH01000561.1, read as the reverse complement.
ATGAACGAGGTCTTACGTTCTTTCATTGGAAAATTTGTGGTGGTTTATTTTGATGATATCTTGATTTACAGCAAGTCAATGACCGAACATTTATCTCACTTGCGTGCTGTTTTTGATGCTTTGAGGGATGCACATTTGTTTGCTAATCTTGAGAAGTGCGCCTTTTGCACGGACCGAGTCTCTTTTCTTGGCTATGTTGTTACTTCACAGGGAATTGAAGTTGATGAAGCTAAGATAAATGCAATCAAGTGTTGGCCCACACCCACAACGATTTCTTAAGTGCGGAGTTTTTTTGGATTTGTTGGATTTTATCACCGCTTCGTCCACAATTTCAGGACCATTGCTGCTCCAATGAGTTGACAAAGAAGGGCGTTGCATTTCATTGGAGCCACACATAAGAGGAGTCCTTTGCTACTTTGAAGGACAAGCTTACACATGCACCACTGCTCCAACTTTCAAATTTTGGTAAGACTTTTGAACTTGAATGTGATGCAAGTGGAATTGGCATTGGTGGTATATTGATGCAAGAAGGTAAGCCCATTGCATATTTTAGTGAAAAATTGAATGGCCCTGCTCTTAATTACTCCACATATGATAAGAAATTGTATGCTCTTGTATGATGTTTAGAAACGTAGCAACAATATTTATAGCCTAAACAATTTGTCATTCATTTCGATTATGAATCACTTAAGCATCTTCGTAGCCAAAATAACTTGAACTGTAGACATGCTAAGTGGATTGAATTTATTGAATCCTTTTCTTACATCATCAAACATAAGAAAGGGAAGGATAATGTGATTGCGGATGCTTTGTCTAGACAATATGATATGCTGTCCCAACTTGATTGTCAGATTTTTGGACTAGAAACACTTAAGCAACAATATATGTTAGATGCTGATTTTAAAGATGTGGTTCTACATTGTCGTGAAAGTAAGACTTGGAACATTCCAGGGCATGGTGGAGTCGAGGTTCAGACAATGAACTTGAGTCGAGGACGACTCTAAAACAAAAAGGGGAGAATGACGAGGACATCACTCCTTTAGATACACATAAGAGTCCTCAAAGTAGTATTGATGAAACTCACCAACGACAGTTGAGATTAGAGGTGAGCTCGTTCCAAAACACATGTCTTATATGACATCTAGAAACTGCCCGGGTGCTGCGACATTATATTTTGTCCCTCATAGGCTGTGGGCTTGCCGAGCATATGTCCCTCATAGGCTGTGGGCATGCCGAGCATAACGTCAACAGAGTGAGTAGCTAAGTTGGCTTGAAAGAGACACATGACTATGGAGATTTAGCTTGGCGACAACATCCTCAAGAGCTTCCTTATGATCTCAATATCATGAATCTTGTTCTTGAGGCCCAAGGCATTGATCTCCTTCACAACTACATGCAAGCGAGAATAAACATCGTTAGCTTTTTCATGTGGTAGTATGGTGATGAAATTATATTTGTTCTTGAGAATATAATAATGCTCTTCCTTAGCCTCGGAGGAGCTCTCATAAATGTTTTGCAATTGCATCCATATTTTATGTATGGTAGATGACGCATTGATCCTTGAAAAGACATTTTTCCATATGCATCCAAACATAGCATTCTTGGCCTTTGTATTGAGTTTAATGAAAATAGGATCAAGTCTCTCATTCTCATCCGTAGCATTATTAGTAACATGCCATGTTTTTCTATCGATTGACTCTAGATAGGCCTGCATGCGAGCCTTCCAATATGAGTAATCGTCCCCATTGAATACGAGTGGAGTCTTCATCTCGTTTGGCATCCTTACTCAAGGCAGTGAAGCTCAAAAATGAGCACTTAGCTCTGATACCACTTGCAAAGATCAAAGACACTGAGAAGGGGTTGAATCGGTGAACTTATAGTACATATTTCGCTACGAACTTAAACTATAAGACTCGATCACAACGGAAGCAACCTATACAAGTCTAGTAGACCAAGAACCCTAACAATGCTAGTAGAATGATAATAACAACAAGCAAGCACTAGCACAATAGTCATCAAGAGGAATCAACGAACAACCTATCACACTACTCAACAGTAAGTAAATACGGTAAATAAAGAGAGTGAGATAGAGAGTGCTCAGTGATTTTTCTCGAGGTCTCGAAAGGTAGGCGTCTTCCCATAATCCTTGTGGAACCACTCCCGTCGGAGTCTTGGTTCCTCCCGTCGTTATCGAAACGATGCTCACAAGGATACGCTGGACTCCTAGAGTGAAGTCACCGGCGGCCCCGTTATCGCACACAATACCCAAGCGCTAGAGCAGACCTCCAAGGCTCAGGCGCTTTCTCTTGGTGTCCCTTTCGAGCGGGGGACCCAAAACTATGTACAAACTTGGCGATGTCTTTCACAATCTCCTCGAAAGCTCGAACACCGACTCCTAGCCGGTCTAGGCTGCCCATACCAAGAGTAACAGACAAAAATCACTCCTCTCAAGCCCTACAAGCTCTAGAAGTGTATGAATGCTCCCTATCACTCTCCTACTAGCACCAAAGATCTCCAATCTCGTAATGTGCTCTCTTGGTGGTGTCTCTTAGCCTCTCACAAGTTTTCTCTAGCTTCTCAGACTGCAAGCACACTAAAAAATGTCTCCCTCCACAGTTTAAATAGCCTTCAAGCCCAGAAACAACGGTTGAGATGTAATGTCATAAAGCTGAGTGCTTTATACAATCATTGGATAGTCCAGAGATTGGACCACCGAACTGTCCGGTTCCTCCTCGGTCAGAGAAACACCCTCTCTTGAATCCATTCCATAGGACACCGAACTGTTCTCCGCATACCTTCACCGGACTGTCCGGTGACTTTCACTTTTTGATGCCTAGAGACAGTTTCTTTGGATTTCGGATTTGACCTACCGGACTATCTGGTTTCTATCACACCGGACTATCCGGTGTCTTCTCTGCAGCAACTCCAGAGAGCACCTCTCTCTTTCTGATGTCTTGGCTCACTGAACCGTCCAGTGACCTCACCGGACTGTCTGGTGACTACTTCTTCTACTGAATCTTGATCTTCGATCTTCGTCTTCGCTTCATCTACTATCTTTAGTGCTTTCTGAGAATCTAAAGAGCATTCACACCCTCTAACACTTGTATGACAAGAGACAAATGACTTTGCCCCTTTAATAGTACCGGCGTTCCTATAGACTATCTAGCTAGTCCTTATCCTTAGTCCTCCAACGCATAGAAACTCTTTTTCTAGGGTTCGTCCTGCTCATCCATCGAGAAAGCTTACTATGTTGATGTAGAATTAGCGGGGTGATACCTACAATCACAACCGTTAACTATGGTGTCCACGCAATCACCAAAATCAATTCATACCTCTTTAGGAAACTTCAAAAATCATGAAGCTAACACAACGGTAACAATAATTTAAGATAATACCTGATTTGTTTGGTTGGCCTCTATAACGGATTGGGTGGCAAATTGAACCAGTCACCACTAACTGAGCCTTCCTCGCGGTTAGCTGACGCTGGTGCCCACTACCGGAACAACTCAAACGACGGCTAGGATGGCGGTGGTCGATCCTGGGTAGCAGATGGCGCTCATAAGCACGATCACCCTGAAGCTAAAAATCGAAGCAGCCTAGTGTCGGCACCGGCAGATTGAAACCTCTCCCTGACTCCATCTACCGACGTAACGAATCCCATTATGGCCGAAACCTCTCCCTGACTCCTCTCCTTGCATTGCAAGCGACAACGGCGACGGCGGTGGTGACTGCAGCCTCGCACCACAACACTTCACATGTGACCTGAGGAATCTCTCTCTCTCTCTCTCTCCCACTTTCATATCCCTCTCTGATGGAGCTTGTTCTCCAATAGCTAACCCACTACTTAAAAAAACTATTTATCCCAACAACCCCCTCAAAGCAACGCAGGCAGTTGATAATTTTAGACCGTTTGTATTGAGCAAGAAGTGGGCCCGAGAAAGTAGACCGCTTGCATAGATGCCTTTAATGCAGGCGGTGCACATAAATAACTGCTTACACAAATAGAATAATTTGTGCATGCAAGCGGAGGGTTATGTGGGCCGATTGCAGAAATTGTTATTTGTCCGAGTGGACTTCAATGTGGTCCGTGGGCGCAAATGAACGTGGCCCAGTTCAGCCCACTTGTTTTGGCACACTATACAAAGCGATCAACCCTAAAATGCATCACCCCACCCCCACACTTCTCCAGCCGCCGCAACTTCCCCTCCTCTCTCTCTCTCTCCTCTCTCTGTCTCTCTCTGTTGCTGCCGACGCGTTCATGGCGACGAAGGTGAGGGAGGAAGACCACCGCCTGAAGAAATGCTTTATTTTTATAGTCTATAGAATGGCGACGGATTGAAATTCTACCTGTACAGATGCTTTTAGAACTGTCTGGACAAATGCTTTTTATAGTAGTGACCCTAGCATATTTCAGGAAGTAGCAGATTTTTTGGGGATGACCAGAAGGATTGAAGCGTCCACAGATTGATTGAAACATCCATGGATTGATCGAGGGAGGAAGCGCTTTCCTGGTTGTGGGTGGCGGCGATGACATGTTTCTTCTTCGAGCTCGCAGCTCTGCTGGGCTCATGGTGGCGGTGGGCTCTATTCCAGGGCGGCATGTTCCTTCCGCTTGCAGTCCAGGCGTCAGATCACTCCCGCTTGAGCTTCTTTCGTGGAGTTCCAGTGAGTGATCTGTCAAGCCATCCATTCTTGTTCTGGGGAGGGAGAGATCGAGATGGTGACTGGAAAGGTGATCAAGGGCACAGGTTCATTTGTTATGCCTCCTCTGCTTTGATCTCTACGTGTCCATGGCCTCTCTCTTCTAAACATCCAACTTTGACCAGTTCAAATGTGTAAAATTATGACTCATGATTCAAACTATTTTTATGATAAAGCAAATTATAACAAAATATATAATTTTCATCAAACATTTTTGAATAAAATAAATAGTTAAAGTTAATGTTAGAAGTCAACAGTGACATCAGTTTATAAACGGAGGAAGTATGTTGATACAGCATCATATGTCAAAGAAAGAATCGAAGATAATAGCACCGGTGGTCGGAGGTCACGTCTAAATCTTCTCGACGTCAAAAAACACTTTTTTTGAATCATCCTGGATGACTTCTTCTCGGGGTACAATTAATAAGAATTGAATTTCTATACCATATAAAGACCTCGATTGTGTCAGTGCAATAACTTCAAACAAATACTGTACATCTTTAGATTCCATAATTCTTCTTGCTCTTTGATTTCATCTCATGCATACCAGCTAACTATAGTCCATGCCCTCCGTGTACCACCGTGTCGATGTCAGTATTAAAGACGTTTTGAAGCATTGGCAAAGTAGAGGAACAAGTATCACAGTATATGCTTGTTAGCTGCAGAGCAAATTACAACACCGGTCAATAAATTTAATATAGGTGGCATAAAGTTGACACAAGACAACTTTGCGATTTATTCCGTCTAAAAGTGTTAAAAGGACTTGGCCACGAGCCCTTTCACAAACTAAATCGGTTCTTAGTCTATATTTTCTATATTAGTTCAAAAATAAATAGAAAGTTCGTCCGATCCTCGATCCAGCCCTCTTTATATCTAATTCATTCTTTTCGCAGTTATCTGGTCTAATTCCATCCATTCTGAGTTTGTTGACAGAGGAGTAAAACCAAACCCGTAGGCCCCCATGCATCACAGTTAATTTTCAGCTTCACGATATTATCTTTGTATGCAATCAAAGATGCACAAATTTTAGTTGCACAAAATAATATGTGTTACTATCCAAACATATTTGTTGAGAATGTTTACTGATAATTATGAGCTAGTCCCAATAATTAGTAAATTTCCCTATAATTTTTATCACTAAATGTACTCTGATATCTCTTTGATTAACCAGTTAAGAACATATAAGGGCACGCACAATGGAGAGACAGGTATAAGTGGCCAGCGGCTGCCAGGCCTGCCTGGCCCAGATCCGTGCCTTCTCTTCAACGGCCTAACATCGACCCAATAAATAATCAGGCCGTGCCATGCTAGCTCTCGAGCTGCCAGCCTACACCAACACAGTCTGATAGTTTTTATCTTTTTTATGAGAAATTCCAAAAGACTAATTATATAGTATTTAAAATATTAAATTTTAAACATAAAGGGTCAAATTACATGCATTTAACGTTAAATTTCAAATAAAAGTCCGACAGACCCATCAGACGGTGTCGTGTCGGGCCCAATGGGCTATGTGGGCTGGGCTGCATGCCTTGTTGGACCAGCTTAATCAGCACATTCCCATGCCAGCCAGTGGGCCTATAGCCAAGCCCAAGTACAGTCTGTGTCATGTCTCGGGCCGACTTGGCCCACCTAGCCATTGTGTCGTGTTGTGCTCAGGCCGGGCCAAAAGAGCCGGGCATCATGCCGGCCCACATGGCCAGCTATAGATATAGGGATCATCTTCAAGAGTCTAAATTTAAGATAGAGAACTAAAAAGTTGAATCATACAATAGACCGTCTATTCCATTGTTTACAAGTTGTTTAATGCTTCTCATGTATATAAGATGAGTCATGAATACTATTTTGCATACCGTCATATTACAGACCATTAGGCTAAATCAATCGATTAATTTCTAAATTGTTAAAAAGAGTCCACTTTTACTGATACGGCATGGGAAAAGCACTGCCATCAAAAGAAACGCAAATTATTCACAGTCCAGCACACGATTCAGTGAATGCAGAGGCTTTCAGATTTTTGCCAGCGGAAACAATATGCTTCAAACATGTGATTATACCATCAGATTTTTGCCATTTTCTCTCTTTTACACCATCAGTTAAATCATGTAGGCAAATCACATAGTTGATTATACTAAGGGCATAAAAAAGATGAAATGGCAAAGAAAATAATATCCACAAGTTGTGGCTAGAATTTTTGTGAAAACTATTGTTTCAATGGTAAATTTGTGAAACACTGTTTGGGTTGGCTAAAGTCCAATTTTTTCGTGACGGACAGAATCAGAAACCAAAAACTCAAACAAGATTGCGAAACAAAAGAAAGCTGCACGAAGGTATCTTCTCTAGAAGCATTTTGTCGAACATCCCTGCAAGGAGCTCATCTTTGAAAATAAAAAGAAGAGAAGGGGATGGAGCCTCAGATCTGTAAAGAAATAAAAAAAATGAGTACGAGGACTTCCACAACGTGCTCATGAGAGAGAGAGAGAGAGAGAGAGAGAGAGAGAGAGAGAGAGAGAAGGGATAAAGAGGTGGGTGTGTTGGAAGGGATAGAAGATGAGGAAGGCGTAGAAAAGGATCCAAGGGCCTGAGCTCCGGGAGGACACCCAAGCATGGCGGCGGGGCAACCTTCACCACCTTGTGTAGCACGTGAGAGAAGAGAGAGAGAGGTGGAGGTGTGCGGACTGGAGACATAGGGTTTGTTTCGAGCTTTTTGGCTAGGATGGGTGTGTATATACTGGGCTGGAGCGATTTTGCAAACGGCTCACATTTACAACCACCAGTATAAATAAGACAATTTATACATATTGTTTGTTAGAAGAACCACCTCAATAAATTGATTTATGCAAGAGGACGATATTTTAGAACTCACAACATTTTCTTTACAGGCTGTTGATAATTATAAACATCTTGTACAATCAACCGGGGAGTATTGGGATAAATATTTATTGTAGTAGTTTCCTCAATTTTGGAAGGACAAAGAGATGGCTACAATGTCAGCTAAAGAGGGATGGAGTGAGTATTTTGTTGTAATTTGCTTTATTATCAAAGTTGTTGACATTAACTATTTCTGTTGTTGACCTAGAAAAATATATTGTTCAAAAGAGAGGACACGAAGATGCCGTAGTGGTAAAAACGTTAAGAGACAAACTTAAATTTGCTTTGGACAAAGAGCGACACATGCATGATGTATAAGCATCGTATTTCATAATTTATGGTATTAATATTCATATGTATCCTCTAGATGATTAAATGCATAATCATCAGGTATGATACTTAGGACACAGGCACCACCCCTCCACTGGGGATGGCCAGGTGACAGAAATTAAAACACCAAACATACATATGGAGCTAGAGACTGGATCATAATGCAGGGAACTTGCTCCCTCCTGGCTATCCATACGCCATAGATATGGAGGGGCTTGCTTATTAGACACACTCCATTATTCAATTTATTCTGCAGTGACAATCTATAGTTCGGAACCACAACTGCAAGATGCACAGCTGTGCTTTATTCTCGTGGTTGTGGCACCGACGTTAGGCAAGTTGCTGTGAGTTGGGCAATGCAGCCTGCATAGCAGGTGGCTGCACATGGCAGGAAGGCCAGATCGTGACATTTCTTAGCCGTGTAAGCAGAGCAGAAGGTGTTGTTGAAGCCGGTGCAAAACGCGTCAGCGTAGTTTTGGCACGTGGCTGTACAAAGGTCAGAACAGGTGGCGGCCATTGCTGGCTGCTGGCCCATAGATAGCAGGACCAACACGATGATGCAGCTGGCTACACTTGTAATCTTTAGGAGCATGACATCACTGGAAGCCATTGTTTCCTCTGCGCCAACCTAGCTGGCTAGTAGAGGGATGAGACTAGCTAAAGCAAGGGAACAGATATGGCAAAGATAGGATGTGTGCTGTGACCTATATCTGCTTAACCGATGGCCATAACTATTTATAGGTAGAAAATATTAATTTTAAAATAGAATATGCTAGATATGAGCCCGCTGATAAGTATGACTAAAATACTCCTATGTAAAGCATTTACTATGCTATTTCTATAATTTGCAGAGGATATGCATTGACCATGCTAATAATTGTCCTTCTCTTAATTAATTAATATGGAGAGGACACGCATTGACCATGCTAATATTTACCTTTTCATTAATTAAAGGTCTGTTTGTTTGCCTAGTAGATTATATAATATAGATTATAATCTGTAGCTTATAATTTGGATTATAATCTAGATACCTGGCAAACAGGAGTACAGAAAGTTAGATTATTTTTTTAGATGTATGAAGAAAATAATACACTTCAATATTAAAATGATATGATTTCATCCGCCTAATCCTAAAAATTTTGGCTACGGGTTAAAGGGGTTGTGATGGAGGAAAATAGGGAAGGGGAAGGAAGAGGGCCAAGGCAGAGGATTGTAACTTTCGTGAATCCTTAGATGATGGAGGGGTGCGGTGCTCGCTATTGGATGGCAGGGGATGTAATTTACAGAAAAAATTAAAGGGTAGTGGGCCTTTTGCTAGGGCAATAATCTGAAATAATCTCCCTCTTTGTAGATTATTGGATTATTATAATCTGCAGTTCCAAATTATATAATCTGAAAAAATAATTCAACTGTTTGTTTGCGATTGGATTGTTCAATCTAAATTATATAATCCGAACAGATTGTAATCTAAAACATACAGGCCCTAACACACCTCAAGTGATAAACAATTCAGGAATGTTTTTACTCTCTATCAATATACTAGATTTCGTAGAAACAAACAGGGCAGAAAACAAGGATTTCAGAGAAGGAATAAGGCTCTCGTAGACACAGGACAGTAGATAAAAAAACAAGAGTTGTCAGTTCACATCCTCAGCTCAGGCTTTCAAACAATCAGTTCACACAACCAGTTCACACAATAATCTAGGGGTTGGTTCACACTATGCATTCCAACATGTCGCACTATCATCCTACGGGCTGAAAATTTTTTCAGTTCACATGAACATTCCTTCATATGGTTGGATTCTTGCCATCTCTGAAGCTTCCGAAGAAAACCGTCTCGATCACTATCATCCTACGGGCTGAAAATTTTTTCAGTTCACATGAACATTTCTTCATATGGTTGGATTCTTGCCATCTCTGAAGCTTGCGAAGAAAACCGTCTCAAACGGTCCATCAAGCTTCTGCAGCGGCATGCTCCAGCTAAGAAAGAAAACCAACCCTGCAACCAGCAATTTCGCATCACCGTGTCAGAAATCTTGGCATTAAAAATTCTGAATTACCTGAATATTGCACATACCATGTCGGGAGCTAGGTTACTCAGAAGCGGCATTGTAAATTTTTGGTTTGTTTTTGCTAAGACGATTTAAGTAGTTAAGTACAGCATTGACTAAAAAGAAGTAGGCTTTAGTGATTTGTTTCAAGACAGATAAGTCAAGCAACTATAATACTTATAAGATTATATGTACTGAAGCAACAGCTGAATCAGACTGTGCATACACTTTGTTCGGACTGAGACAACAGCTGAATCAGATACAAACTGATTGAGGGTTATAACCTTCATGTTTGAGATAAAGGATTGAGTAAATTGGAGGAAATGTTTATAGAAATCGCCAGCAATATACAGGATCACGGCATGGGGTGCATCCAACTGAAGCAACATACAGAGCCATTGCATTTTGAGCAAATTTGAGAGCAAAATTTGTGATGCTACTATAATGGTCATTGCCCTTTATTTTTTGATTCTATAATGATACAAGTGATGGATAATAAACACTATCCTACACTACCTTCTCTATCACTTTTTTTATCACGACCAGGGGAAACAATGCCATGCATGCCCATCAAACCAAAACTGACGCACCACTACGTACTCTATCACTAATTCTTCCGATAAGCTTATGGAACAAAAATAGGAATGAACACAGGAAGCAGCACCAACTCAGAAAGAAAATCGGAAGAACACATAATTACCTGGTTGGATCCAAGCTGATGCACACCTGAAAGCAGGGGAAATCGAATCACCACCGGCCTCCCACCCATATGCAGACAGAGAAGAAGTGAAACATAGACGACAAGCCACTGGGGAAGCTGTTGTTAGAATATTTGGAAGTTTTTCAAATAAACATTCCATAATTCCGAAAGGCCTACCCACACATATACAAGAAGAATATTGCTTTTATCAATTTTTTGGTGAGCAATTATTTTTGTGATGGCAGGCTGGTTACCATATTCGTATAAATAGTATGCTAGTTACCATATTTATATAAATAGTAGGCTAGTTACTATATATACAGGTGTTATACATGATAGCTGCTTACCATATACGTGAGAGCTCTTGTGTATAAATAGAGGGGCGAGACATCGTTCAGAATACACACAACTATTCTCTTATTCTCCTCTCCCTTGAGTATTGTGCTGCTCTGCCTTCCCCACCCGTCGCCGACGTGTCATCGGCGTTGAGAGAGCAGGTCTCTAAAACCCACGTCCTCTCGTGTCCCTGCACGGGATAGAGGCTGTATAAAGTTTTTGAGAAGCGCCTCCGCGACTACTCGCTGTTCGTCTGCTTCCCCTCGACGTCGTTCGACTGCTTCCTCTTCGCTTCGGTCGCCTGCTGCATCTACATCGACGATCTGTTTCGTCTACTACTTACGCATCTATTTGCGCCGATAACCCCACTGTAAGAATGACATGCTTCTCTCCTTTTCTGTTATTTATGTGCATTCTATTACTAGCACTGGAGGGATCATGGTTGCTTCGGCAAATTTAGATCGTAATGCTAGTATGTATCATACATATTATTTCGAATCTAGCTATATTTAATCTTTTTCTAATTATTGAAATTAATTTAATCATCACTAAAATGCTATTGTTTTCAACAATCCAAAAACTTTATAGGTATTTAGTGATGGCTGGATTTGCTGATGCGATGAAACCGAAGAAGTTAAGTGGTGTGAACTTCAAGAGATGGCAGATGAGAGTCCAACTGTGGCTCTTGGCTATGGGCGTGTTTTGAGTCGTGGGTAATCCTCCTGCACAGCCTCTTGCAAGTGAGAAAGAGGTGTAAGAATTTACCGTGGCTACGATAATTTTCGTCAGATGCGTCTTTAGTGTTCTCTCTGACTAGTTGTGCGATGTGTACATGCACATCAAAAGTGCCACAAAATTATGGGAGCCACTTGAACATAAGTTCTCAGCCTCAGATGCTGGACGTGAGTTGTACGTCATGGAGGAGTACCACGACTTTAAAATGGTGGATAACCATTCTATTGTGTAGCAGGCCCATGAACTTCAACTCATCATGAGGGAGCTCGAACAGATTGGATATCAGTTGCCTGACAAGTTTGTGGCAGAGGGCATTATTGCCAAGTTACCTTCATCATAGAGGAACTATACTACATCTCTGAAACATAAGAGACAAAACATTTCTGTTAAAAATTTGTTGGCTGGTTTTGATATTGAAAAGAAGGCTCGGGCAAAAGATGCTCCACCAAGAGCACCTGAAGAGCAATCTAGTGCTAATATGATGCGATACGATGGTAGGAAAAACCAGAAGGGAAAAGGAAAAGCTGTACAGACTACTAAATTCAAGAAGAAGATGAACATGGATGAGATTGTCTGCTTTGTGTGCGGTGAGAATGGACACTTTGCCAAAAAGTGTTGTAACCGCAAGGGCAAGAACAATCAGAAGGGGCAGAAGTCCGCCAACGTGACCATTGGTGACTCCAGTGGAGGCTCTAGGTATGGTAATTTACCTAGTGTTTTCTCTGTTTATCAATATAATGATTGGTAGATAGACGTAGGAGCCAATATTCACGTTTGTTCTGATATATCTAAGTTTTCATCTTACCAGACCGCACGAAGTTCAACCGTCATGATGGGAAACGGCTCGCATGCTTCTGTTCTTGGTGTTGGTTCAGTCAATCTGAAGTTTACTTCGAGAAAGATTGTGCGATTGAAGAACGTGCAGTATGCCCTCTCAATAAACAAGAATCTCGTTAGTGGATCTCTTCTCTATCGAAATGGATTTAAGCTAGTCTTTGAGTCGAATAAAGTAGTCATGTCGAGATTTGGTCAATTCATTGTCAAAGGCTATGATAGCGGAGACTTGCTCCACTTTTTCCTTTAAGATTTCTCAAATAAAGTTGTGAACCTTGTGTGTGATTCAAATAATTCTGAGGCTGATTTATGGCATTTTTGTTTGTGTCACATTAACTTTGGTTGTATGTCGCGGCTATCCAGTATGACTTTAATTCCAAAGTTACCTACTGTCAAAGGTTCTAAATGTCAAGCTTGTGTGCAAGCAAAGCAACCTTGTAAGCCTCATAAAGCTGAAGACAAGAGAAACTCGACATTATTAGAACTCATTCATTCTGATATCTGCGAAATGAATGATGTGTTAACAAGAGGAAAAGGATACTTTATGAACCTAATTGATGAAGCGAATAGATACTGTTATGTGTTTCTTCTAAAAACTAAAGATAAGACGTTAGAATGTTTTGAGACTTATAAAGCTGAGGTGGAGAATCAACTAGAAAGGAAAATAAAACGAGTTAGGTATGATCATGGTGGGGAATACTTTTCCAATGAGTTTGATCTTTTTTGTTCAGAGAACAGAATAATTTGTGACGAACACCTCCCTATTCACCTCAATCTAATGGGGTTGCCGAAAGAAAAAAACCGGACGTTAATAGACTTGGTGAATGCTATGTTAAAAACGTCCGGTATGTCTAAGACATGGTGGGACGAGGCTTTTTTAACAGTTTGTCACGTTCTGAATAGAGTTCCTACTAAGAACAGTGAAGTCACTCTATATGAAGGATGGAAGGGAAGAAAACCTTCATTTCATTACCTTCACACTTGGGTCTATTTGACCATGGTTAGCATACTAATAAATAAGAAGCGCAAGTTCAGATATAAAACAGTTGATTGCATCTTCTTAGGATATGCACACCATAGCACGACATATAAGTTCTTAGTAATAAAATCTGAAACGCCTAATGTTTCAGTTGATTCACTTTTGTAGTCTCGTGATGTCACTTTCTTTGAAAATATTTTCCTATTGAAAGATGCATATTCACCATCTAGTTCATCATTTGATTTGACTCCTGAACCCATACCTGTAATTGAGTCATTTGAGCACCCGCATGAAAATGAGAAGGGTGACAGTGAAGAAGCTCTCTGAAGGAGCAAGAGACAGAGGATTGCAAAATCTTTTGGTGATGACTTCACTGTGTACCTTGTGTTTGATACTCCCACAACTATCTTAGAGACATATGCATCGTCTGATGCAGAATACTAGAAGGATGTAGTCTGTAGTGAGATGGACTCCATCACTGCCAATGAGACATGGGAAGTAACAGATCGACCACTTGGATGTAAGCCAGTGGGATGTAACTGGGTGTTTAAAAAAAAACTAAAACCTGATGGTACTATTAAAAAGTACAAAGCTAGACTTGTGGCTAAAGGGTATACTTAGAAAGAAGGCGAGAATTTCTTTAATACTTACTCACCTATTGCCAGGATGACTACCATCCGGATACTATTATCCTTGGCTGCCTCACATGGTCTTCTCGGTTATCAAATAGACGTGAAAACGTCTTTCCTTAATGGAGAGCTAGATGAGGAGATCTATATAGATCAATCTAATGGGTTTATAGTACCAGAATAAAAGGGCAAGGTATGTAGGTTACTTAAATCTTTGTACGGCTTAAAACAAGCACCCAAGCAGTGGCATGAGAAGTTTGACAAGACTTTAACCTCTGCTGGGTTTACAGTGAATGAAGCCGATACATGTGTATAGTACCGCTATGGTGGGGGTAAAGGAGTAATCTTGTGTTTGTATGTTGATGACATACTTATTTTTGGGATAGGTCTCGATGAGATAAATGATGTAAAATCATTCTTATGTCAAAATTTTGACATAAAGAATTTGGGTGAAGTGGATATGATCCTAAATATTAAACTAAACAAAAGAGAGAATGGGACTATCCTATTGCAATCCCATTATGTGGAAAAGGTATTGAGCCGTTTTGGCTATATGGATAGCAAACCTTCTCCAACTCCTTATGATTCTATCTAATACTTCGAAATAACTGAGGACTAGTTAATGATCAATTGAGATATTTCTAAATCATTGGGTCACTGATGTATCTAGCTAGCGTAACTTACCCTGACATCTCGTTTGCTTTGGGCAAACTGAGTAAATTTACATCTAACCTAGGAGATGATCATTGGCGTGGTATTAATCGACTGTTGCATTATTTAGAAGGTACAATGAGTTATGAAATTCACTATTCAGGGTATCCTAGTGTACTCGAAAGATATAGTGATTCAAATTAGATTACAGACGCCGATGAGCTAAAGGCCACTAGTGGATATGTTTTCACTTTAGATGGCGGTGCTGTCTCATTGCGATCTTGTAAACAGACGATTCTTACTAAATCCACTATGAAGGCAGAACTTATGGCTCTGGACACAGCTTGTACTGAAGCTGAGTGGTTAAGAGAATTGTTGATAGACTTACCTGTAGTTGAAAAACTAATCCCGACTATTCTTATGAATTGTGATAATCAAACAGTTATTACGAAGGTGGGCAATAGTCAGGATAATATGAATTTCAACAAACATGTGAAGTGCAGAATGAAGTCTGTCAGGAAATTGAGAAGCTCCAGAGTAATAGCTGTGGAATATATCCATACAGCTAAGAACCTGGCAGATCCCTTTACTAAGGGATTATCACGCACTGTGATTGGTAATGCATCGAAGGAGATGGGATTGAGACCTATGTGAGTTAACCACAGTGGTAACCCAACCTATGTGATCGGAGATCTCGTGAATTAGGAACTGGGAAGAACAAACTGTTGGTTGATGGGAGAGTATAACTTATTACTAACCCACTCCATTGGAGATGCAGTACTTTCATTTCTGTAAGGCAGGCGAACTATCATCTTAATGTGTTTTGAGGCTTTTATAGCAAGATACTGTCCTACAGAGTATTCTTGTAAGAACACATCTATGTGTCTAACTGCTAATCACAGTTTATAAGAATGGTCTATTCTTTAAGAGACTCATGAAGTGAGACAGGAGTAAGACTTATAAGCTCCACCCGCGGGGTTAACACTTGGCAGCTAAGTACTAGTAAGGCCTCACCAAACTGTCAATTCAAGGCCTAGTCTATTGCGTAGTTGTGGATAAGTGTAGCTTGAAAAAACTGGTATATATTAACAATACTTTAGCACGGAGAGAATTTGAAGCGTGCCTCTAGGATCTGGTGAGGGATTGTTAGAATATTTGAAAGTTTTTCAAATAAACATTTCATAAATTCCAAAGGCCCACCCACACATATGGAAGAAGAATATTATGCTTATCATTTTTGGTAAGCAATTATTCTTCTGATGGCAGACTGGTTACCATATTCATATAAATAGTAGGCTAGTTACCATATATACAGGTGTTATACATGTCAACCTGCTTACCATATATATGGGAGCTCTTGTGTATAAATAGAGGGCGAGACGTCATCCAAAATACACACATCCAATCTCTCATTCTCCTCTCTCTTGAGTGCTGCGCTGCTCTATCTTCCCCACCCGTCGTCGATGTGACATCGACGGTGGGAGAGCAGGTCTCGAAAACCCACATTCCCTCGTGTCCCTGCACAGGGTAGGGGCCGTATAAGGTTTTTGAAAGCACCTCCGCGAGTGCTCGCTGTTCGTCTGCTTCCCCTCGACGCCATTTGACTGCTTCCTCTTCGCTCCGGTCGTCTGCTGCATCTACATCGATAATCTGCTTCGTCTACTACTTGCGCATCTATTTGCGCCGACAACCCCACTGTAAGAATGACATGCTTCTCTCTTTTTCTGTTATTTATATGCATTCTGTTACTGGCACCGGAGGGATCACGATTGCTTCGGCAAATTTAGATCGCAGTGCTAGTATGCATCATACGTAGTATTCCGAATCTAGCTACATTTAATCTTTTCCTAATTACTAGAATTAATTTAATCATCACTAAAATGCGATTATTTCCAATAGCTGTAAGATTCATGGCCATTGGAGCAAGTATACCTCAAAGGTATGAATGATTTTGGTGATTAAATTAGAACCATAAACTAACTTATTAGATGTAGGATTGATCAACAACACACTTCACCGAATCTACGAGTGGGTTCCTCAAGGATGATCAACACCTCCGAAGCTTTAAGGTTGAAGATGGTTTAAGATTAAGGATTAGTTAGAACATTTGTGTCTTAGTTGCAGACTTTGAATCCAAAGGAAAAATAGTAGTAAGTTTTAGTACTTAGATGTGCACCCACATATCTCTCCTAATAAATAAGTTTGTGGACGTCGACTATCTCACTTTTTTTAATCACAAATTCTATTTTCAATGGAAAGAACATTAGATCTCCATCCGGCACTTAATAACAGAATGAGTAACAGACCCCCACCTCCCTTCGCCTTGGATTTCACTTTCTGTTACAGCCCACCTACACGCACAGCGCTGCGCAACGATTCTAACTTCTGCAGCACTGCGTGACGATTCCAACTTCCATAGCGCTGCACAGCGACTCCAACTCCTGCACCGCTGGCACGTCACCATCCCCGTCACGGACTCTCCCTCACCTCCGCACAGTGATGAGCGGCGACTCCAACTCCTGCAGTGTTAGCGCATTGCCATCCTCTAAAAGCCCCCACCTCCGAGCAGAGCTGAGCAGCGACTCTAACTCCCGTAGCGCTGGTGCATCATCGTCCTGGTTGTCGTCGTTCCCATGTCCATTGCTCCCTGGTCCCATCCACAACGGACCCTTCCGACTCGGAGGTAGTCAATCTCTACTCCTTGTGTGCGACCTCGACAGGGAGTCGGAGACCGACTGTGACACGGCTTCACCGGTCTGCCGCTCTGATTGGCAGCATCATTTGTGCGCCGGGATGCGACGGAAGTCACTTGCGAGCTCTGCATTGATGTCCACCACATTTCAGCGTCAGGTTGAGGCAGGCCACCACACCGGCTAGCATTCAGCAACCTAAAATCGGACTCAAACTACAGGTATGGTGCTGCTACTTCACCGCTCAGCACTATCGTGGAAACGAAATCAGATTTATCTGTTTATCTTTAAATTCGATAGATTGCGCATAGGGACCAAGCTTAAAATATTTTTTGACATGTCACTTTTTTAAATGAAAACTGCATATCCAAGCTTAGAAATTAGTCCTACGTGTATGTACGATAGCCATCAGGAGAAAATCAGAAATATTTTTTAAAAAAAATTATGAGAGAGCGAGCAAAAAATGGATAGATCACATGACTGTAGAACAGCATGCAAAACAAAATAAGAAACTTAGAAAATATTACAATTAAAGAAATCTCAATGTAAACTAATCACCCAAACAGAAGGTGACTAACCAATTCATTCTTTTATTGCTTTCAGGATCTCTTTCATGATCATTTATGAAGTATGTCTAAGCATAAATTTTTTACATTGACTAGTCCGTGTACTTGTGCTACGTCACGGGCAAGGTAACGTGATGCAATCCACATTCGATATAGAAAGACAACGTGACATATTCTTCTTCCATTAAATAAATATAACATGATATAAGTTCGATACGATATAGGTAAGATAAAATGAATCATTAAATCAAAGAATATGGTTTTCCGTGATACGGGAAAGGTAATCTTAGATATTTTCTGACAGAACCCTTCTTGCCTCATTCAACTTAGACACTAGCAATGGAACCAAGAATTCTCTCCGGAGTATTATATCATCCTTTACACACGCATTATAACAACAATGTAAATAATAAATGCATGATTAACTTTATATATTATATTTAATAACATAGATTAGTACCTTCGCATGAACTCGTAGTTCATCTCCTTCACTCCAGTCCTCCATCGCAGATAGTATTTGATATCCTAATGATTGACTGATAAAACATAATAATCCCATAAGGTATACATATTTACTACATATAAATTTTACAATAATAATACAAATAACAAAAATATATTTTTTTGTCTTTCATTCTCTCATCCATGACGATTGTATTCCAATACCAATAATCTTTTATTCCCCGTCCATACATATGTCTCATGGCATACAAGAATTTTGGGAATAATAAATCTAGTTTTTAAGACCATCTCTTGAAATCGTGCTTTCGACATAGTCATTAATGTAATGGTCTGATTAATTAGTACTTAGTTGCAACATTGATAAGTATTGATAAAAAAAGCAATGGCATAAATTTTACAAAACTTCACAAGGTGACCCAGTATCATTATGCTGATAGATATCTGACTATAAATTTGACCACAACACCAGGATAATAATCATGACAAAGAAAGAAAAAGAAATAAAATAATAAACTAAAAACACCCTTATTGTGTTTAAGGCTTTCTTAAAATAACCCAAATTGATAATAATCTAAAAAAAAGGTGAATGTGTTGCATGTGCTCAACCACGATAACAAAATTCAATACTTATTAAAAGGACATACGGTGTCTGTCGTATCACAAATTTCTAACCCTGTCCATATTTACCTTGTGGCAGGTTTAATTGTACAGTAAAGTCTTAGTGATAACCTCATTACACGAAATTAGATCTAGCATAAAATTAGACACTATATCCCAATTAGACACATAAAGGACAATTATCATAGCGTCTAACAAAATTCATAGTGGCACAGACTCAACTAATCGTCTAGTACTTCATAAGGTAAAGGCCAAGACCAAAATAAAGAAAAGTTTGGAAACATGTGACAAACTACACAAGGCTGCAAGTCATGGCTTTCATTTTAGTTAGGTTCCAATGATCTTGCCACATAGGCAGGGCTTACATGTACTCAGAGGCGGATCTGCCAATAGAGTAAGGTAGAAGGCAGCCCAATCTAAGAATAGTCTTTGGAACTGTGCTTTTAGTGTAATTAGCATCAACAGGAAAAGAAATTAGAATCTAACTGAGATAATGCTGAAGAAAAGATGAGGATAGGTGTGCATCGATTGACGAACATGAAGTTATCATCGACGAGGTAGGGCAGGATAGTTAGTGCGTCGAACTGGTGATGGAGCAGCGACGACCAAGGCAGGGTGTCGAACCGGAAACTTAGCGGCGACAGCTCGAGCGGGGCGTCAAACTTGAGATTGGGCGGCGACGGTCGGGGCGGAGCGTCGAACCGGTGACTTGGCAGCAGTGGCCGAGAGGCAGGGCGTCGAACTGGAGGCAGTGCGGGGCGTCAAACTGGAGACGGGGTGGCAGCGGCTGGGGCAGGGTGGCGAACTGAAGACGGAGCGGCGGCGGCCGGAGCGGGAC
>BCLH01000561.1:5386-29665 GCA_001602315.1 Zoysia pacifica | reverse complement strand
TCGAACCGGAGACGAGGCGGCGAACCGGTGACTTGGCGGCGGTGGCCGGGGCAGGGCGTCAAATCGGAGACGGGGTGGCGGTGGCCGGGGCGGGGCATCAAACCGTAGTCAGGGCGGCGGTGGCCGAGAGGCGGAGCGACGGTCGGGAGAAAAGGGCGGAGGGGTCACAGAAGAGGCGGAGGGAAAGGCCAATAGGGGACGGGAGTCTGAAGACATGAAAATAAAGGATAGGAAACGTGACACAAAAAAGTGTGATAGACGACGTCTACTAATTAACGTTCATATTAGAAGAGATATAGATTGTTATCAGCAGGTGATGACAAGGTAGAAGGGGTTGTAAGCGAACTCTCAAGTAGTCACATTGATCTGGTGCACCATGTAGGAATAATTGACGTCACTGTGGATACACAATGAAATTCAAGTTAGGAGTGTTATGTGTGAACAATTTTGCATGATATGATTGTTGTGTGTGATTGGATTTATACTTGTGTCTTACCTGAAAACGGTTGAGTTACTAATTAAATCTAAATATTGTATGCTTAATTTTGACATTGTATTGTATCGTATCATATCAGATAACATCATATTGTATTTCTTTATCGGAACAAGAATGTATAATATTGTTTTTCCTTATAAAAAAGGGTTTGCATCACTTACCCTGTCCATAGCATAGCACGAGCATTCAGACTAGTGGCATACTAATTTATTTGTCATGTTTTCTCTATATCGGAGGTCTATATTTGTCGTACTCCATTTTTGAAATACACTGAACAACACGTATCAATCCCTATATCAGTAGCTGATACACATGATCATAACAGAATGTTATATGAAAGCATTACTTCGGTAAAAACAGTACCTGATACAGGACCTTTAGTGATTACACAGCTGGACTGCTATCCAAAACCGCGTAACCAACTAGAGGCGAAGCCGACAGCAGAAACAGCGGCAAACACAACAAGCAAAACTTGAGAACAGAACCAAAACCCCAACACGTCGTCATCTTACGTAGATTTCTCCTTCTAAAACCACAAATACAAACGAGTGAGTACATAAAGTACTTAGCAAGCTCTAACAATAAGCAAAAGATTAGTACATGCATATCTGGTTGTAGCAAAGATGAAGGTTTAGGTGTTACTTTAGCAATAAGCTAGTTTTATGCAAGGTTCACTATATAAGCTTTTAAATCAGAGGGGGAAACAACTTGGTTACTGTCATAATTTTAGTTGGGTGGACCTAGGGAAGATGTTCATCAATCCCGCTAGTTTCCATGTTCTAGGTGGGCCTTCTGACACAAAGTCATAACAGCCCGGCACTTAGCCAACACTTCCGAAAATAAGGGCAACTACTATCGACTCACACGTCAAGGATACATAGAGAGACTAATCATTGAAGCACAAAACAAGGCATGCCATATCCAGTGACAACGGACTTTTCAGAAAGATTATACACTCTGTAGAGATTGTACACTTTGCCCATAGACCATGCACTCTAGGCCAAGGGAGTGACAAGACGCTCACCTCACCTCCTCCGTCCATCCCCGCAAGGTCACCCGAGAAGTATCTGGGGACGTAACTCAGCACAAAAGGTACTAGAGCTCTCAGGTACTTCACTTTCCACTGAGCGAATCATCACGGCCACAGGCATCACCGCACGCACACCCCTGATCTCCAGGTGCTCTACTAGCCTCCAAGTGGACCAAGCGGGAGATGCCAAGGAGCAGAAAAAGTCCTGCCCATAACAGGTTCTATGGTCGTACGAGAATCATCAGGTTGAGGTTCAACAAACCGGTCCTTATGCGGCCAGAGCGAGCGCTATCCATGAGAGGTGGATCCTATTAAGCACAAAGCTACTCCATATGCACATAGCCAATCACCAAACACCAAGTACACATATCATAAGCCTCGCCCCTAACCAGAAACACCCTTTCTCCTTCACTTAAAACCAGTTGTTCTATCACCCATCCCACTTTATTTTACTCACATCACCAAATTCATTTTAACACATTTTTGTAATAAAGTATAAGTGAGAGGTGTGGCGATATAGACATTGCAAAAGGGTTCCTAAGCATACTAATAGCAAGGTGAAAACCAGCATTAGCGAGCTAATGGTGGTAGCCTAAGTTTATCAAGGACAAGGAACGTAATGGGTAAACATTGTACTAGATGCCTCGTGCCAATATAATAATAGACACGAGCATCTCTAATAGCTAACCAAGTAGGATATTAACTAACACAACATTTTAAAGTAGTAAAATAGTATAGTGCAAGCAATTAAGGCAATATAGGAGCATAGCGAAAACATAGGTTAAATATGATCAAGGCGTTAGAGCTTGCCTGTAAACTCTTGTAACTTAATCTTCAAAGGATCAATCTTCAAACTTGTCCTCGAAGTCCGAATCTTGAAGCTTTGTCTTCACGTTCGGGTCTTCTGGTATGTCTTTGTACGACAAGTCTTCTGGCTCTTCCTCGAACTCAGTGTTTACTACACATTTAAATACATCTAATAAAACTACCGCAAAAGAAACAAAGCTCGAGAAGAGGCAATAAGACCCATAAACTCTCGATTAGGACCAAATAAACTCAAAAGGCAAATTGATGATGCAAAATATTATGCATGATGAGATGGTTGCATTATTAGGGTATTATTTAGTGGAAGGCTCACTAGATTCATTTTATCTTATATTTACTTAGTGCTTTGCAATCATATTGGTGAGCTACGCATGCATCAGATTATATTTGGATGATGCAATGGGACTTAGTTGGGTGTTTACGATGGTAGGTTTGTGGAGATTCATTAGATGTAGATGCATGTCAAATGAGACTTAACATGGTCCATATTAATGTGTGCACATGCATGTGCCTATATGTCTTGTTCGCTATATGATCATGTGCATCTACAATACTATAACCTTTATAACGGTAAGCGGTGAAGGCACATGGTGCACGTGTGTCATTTTACAGTTAACTCCTATTTTATACTACTTAGTAGGTTAGTCATTAGCTAATAAGTTTGTCTTAACTACATTTATTGTGGAGAAGTGACATGTGCGTAAAACGCATGGGAGCATGCGAGTGTATGGTGTGTCATCAGTTAAATACTTATCCTCTAATATGCAAGTATTTCTAGATGATGATGATGATGATGATAATGATGATGATGATGATGATCATCATCATCATCATCATCATTATTATTATTATTATTGTTATTATTATTATTATTATTATTATTATTATTTATAGTCACTAAAGCTAATAGGTGAATAGTGCATTATTGCATGCATGCATATGTAGTGGCAAAAATAGCGGTGTTTATAAATGTAAAGCTATCAGCAACACTAGTATCTGTTGCTAATAAGTAGAATGCATCGTGTCCCATTTAATAATTAATTAATCCCTAATAACATTTGGGTTTTCTAGTAGTTAAAGCTAATCAGGTAAATCTACTTATTAAATAGAATAATTAAACTTCTATGTGGTATGATGCATGATAATGCAAGGCTATGCATGTGATAACAAATAATTAATGATTAAATTACTTGATTCTATCTTTATAATTAAATTATTAATATAAGTGGTATGTGTACTAATGTATGTTAAAAGGATGACATGCACATATAATTACTTTATGCTTTAATGATAAATCACGATAAAAGATTCGCATAAGAGGCGATAAATACCAACAAAAGGATAAGTACTAAAATCAGTTAAACTCCAATAAACAAATCATTAATAAAACCATGAGAACGAGGTTAACTGAGGTTTGGAGGGTTTGATGAGGTGGAGCTCGGGATTATAATTCCATTGGTGAAAGAATCGTCTGAATCGGAGTTAAGATCAAAAGTTATCGCTATTTGTTTGAGTACGAAAGGTCTAGGGGCCTATGTGTAATTAGTAGAAAAGGTGGCAGGGAGCTATCTGTAATTATTAGAAAGGTTACTAGGGACCTATATGTCATTATACCAAAGTTCAGGGTGCTAGGTGTAAAATATTTAGGACTAAATTGTAATTAAAGAAAGGTCAGGGGGTATTTGTAAAAATTACTAGGATTAAAACCTAATTTTTTAGAACCAAGGGCTTAGATGCAAAGTGGTATTTTTCTGGAATTTACAGAATTATTTTTGTAAGGGAAAAAGGTCTAGGAATATAATCTTGTGTGCAATAGGTTGGGTGTACTTAGCATTTTACTGTATTTAGGCTGACAGGTGGGTCCAGTGGGTTTCTTTTTTTTTATTTATAAAAGCTGGATCGGATTGATCTGGGCCGTAGATCTATGGATAGGTGGTTGTGGTTAAAGGGGATACGTGGAGGCTCAAGAACCGTAGATCGGGCGATGGGCGATCCAGATTTAATATAATCAAACCAGCCGGCCCTTTTAATCTGGACTGTCGGCGCCCAGATGGAGGGCTCAGGGCGGCCGAGGTCGCGCCGGTAGCCTGCGCGGTGGCCGGCCGCGACAGAGACAACGGCGCCATTGGCGGCGGGTTGCCGGATAGGCTAACCTCGGACTCCAGCCACTTATTTCGACGGGAAGTTCACCTGGAGAGAAAGGAGGGCGAGGGGAACCTACTGGAGGGGTTGTCGGTGTCGCTTTCTTGCTTGAGACGGCTAGCGACGGGGGTGGCCGAACGGCGGTGGAGGCACTCGATGCCAAGGTGGCAAGAGTGACGAGGCGTCAAACGAAACGGTCGGCGAGCAGCAGGCGGCCGCGGTGAACCTCCTGGAGGGCTTCTTGGCAGCAGGGGCGTGCTGTGGAGGGCCGGCGACGTGCGCCCGGGCACGAACGACGGCAGAGCTCGACGACAGGCTCAAGCAAGAGCGAATCGATGCTGCTTTGTTGGGTGAAAGAGAAAAGAGAGGGTGTGGCGCGGCTGAAACCGTGTTGGGGAGGGCCTTTTATAGGCGGCTCAGAGGGAGAGTGAGCTGGGCAGAGCAGTGGCACGGTGACAAGGGTTGGCGGCGAGTTGGCTTGTGGCGTGCTCCGGGTTTGCGGGGACTCGATGGGCCGAGGCGACGGCGTAATGATGGTGGCGTGCCAGCCGGTGGCAGTGGGGCTCTGGGTCTTCGGTCCTTTGATGGCCAGCGGCGACGTCGACCGGACGGCGTGATGCGATGCGGTGATGGCGCGGCAGACCGATGGCGACGGGGCGGGCACGCGTGGCAGGTCTGCAGGGAACTCTCCGGGTCCTCGGCGGCATGAAGGCGAGCTCGGAGCTGATGCGCGCGGGCATGTGCTGGCGACGGCTAGCGGCACGCACACGTGGGACTGCCGGTCCATTTTGGGGAAGAAGAAGGGGGAGCAGTGCACGGCTGGGCCAAGGGCGGGAGCTGGGCCGGGGAGTAGGAGCGCGCGGTTGGGCCGGCTGCGGGCAGGCGCGAGGGAGAGAGAGGCAGGCCGCGCAGGAGAAGGAGTTGGGCCGCGCGGGAAAAAAAAAGAGAAAGGGAGAGGCCAGGGCGCTGGGCCGGGCCAGAAGGAGAAAGGGGCGGTTGGGCCAGTATGGAAAAGAAAGAAGGGAATTTGGCCCAAAGAGGTTTTTAGATTTTCAGATTTCAACTAAGATTTCAATTTCAAATAAATTCAAATTCAGTTCAAATTCAAAAGAGATTCAGTGATTAAAATCCAAATAAATCAGAAAATAAAATAAATTGAACTAAAAGAGAGGAACCAAGCACTTTATCAAATTCAAAATTTTAAAATTTTGAATTTCCCAATTTAGAAAAGTTTTAATTTAGGTGAGGTTTTGGATTTTTGAAAATTTTAGTTAGCATTTTCGGGTTAGAAAATTTTGCAATTTCGAATTTTAAATTGGGCCAAAAATTTGGGATGTTACAATATTGTACTCTCACCAGTCTCAAAAAAGAAGTTGTTTTGGACAATATTTTGATGAACCGTTAGAAATACAAATTATAAATACTTTTTGATTTGTTAAGTTCATACATGTGAAAATCATATCATTAGATTTGTATTGAAAATAGTTTCGTAAAAATATGCATATGTCATATTTTAATAAATATTTTATAAAAAATATATAAGAGTCGAAGTAACTTCTCAAAACGATAAAAAAAGAAATACACAGCATGTGGAATGCACACTCCGCCAGCATTAACTGGTTGAAACCTGCATGTATCCAGCTCCCAGGTAATTTGCCCACACAATTTAGTGCTCGAGTTGACGTTTCCTTCGGAACGACAGCGCTAGCTACCCAATTCTGTCGCACACAACTAGAAATAGCAGCTGCAGCTACCCTGTCGCCATTGAACCCTTCAAAACCTTGTTGCCTTCATGTGGGGGAAGCGTGATTGATGCGCACCTCGGCAACTTGGCTGACTTCCGCCAAGACGCCAACCAAGCTTGACGCCAATGGCTCTTCCGCCTTGAAGCTTCCCAACATCAGGCCTTATTTCCTCCTCTATAAATATGCGAGCCAGAAATCACAACAGCAGTATCAAGACAACACTCATTCATATATCCAGATATCGTAACGTAGCTGGCCAAGGTACCTTGTGACGCCATGGCTTCCGGGCATGTGGTTTTGGTCATAGGCATGGCCCTCTTGGCCTCTGCCTCCAATCTGCAAGCAGCGAGGATGTTGGCTCCAAGTGATCATAATCAAGCCCGTGGCGAGAAGTTTTCCGGCGGCAGTACTCAAGATTCTGATAGTCCATTTGCGAATGGTGAAAAACTTATACCCGCGTTGTCACAGAAACGCGCCGATAAACCGGCTGACATTGCTCGTGGTTACCATGGGCGAGCGCTGTGGTCGACACCTAGCGATGGCGTTGGTCATTAGCCATATCTTTCTGACTTGCTGCAAACCAAGCAATGTAAAGATATTTGCCCCTCATTGTGTAGGAGCAATAAATTTATCTCGATGGTTGTGAAGAATTATTTCTAAATACCACTTTCAATTCAAGATTTTTTTAACAAAAGGTTTATAGATGTCTCAACGTGCATTTTGGGAGTTAGAACCTTATTTGTAACTAGTCCCAATGTTTCTGCTAATGCTACGGTCTAAAAAAATTAACTTAAAAAATATATATTAATATTAAAATGAATTTGTTTTGTTTTTCAACAACTTTTTTGAGATCTCGTATATTTATTCTGAGTAGTTATTTTTTTAACTAACAATGGTCTGTGTGTGCTCAAAATCTGTGAGATTCAAAGATCTCATTTGTTAGATTTATAAAGGATGTTTACAGAAATACTGTGCTTTTTAAGTAGCAGAGATGCTAGAGTTGCAACATGGAACAAGCTTCTCCAGTTTATCTACCTTGAATTGAATTTACAGGAACTCTAGCTAACTTTTCCACTTCCCATAGAAGATAGTCCTGCCCTTGTCACTGTCTTGTGCGTTTTAAAGATTGAGATGGTGCGACTGTCATCTGGGCTCTACATGGGTGATGGGACAATAAACATTGCCTTCATCATGAAGGCTGCCGTTGGTCCTCTGCTGACTTGATTGAGAGATGTAAGGTAAAATAGATGCCGACCACAGGATGTATTTGGGCGCGGCCAAACTGTAATCTTAGCATTATCAGTCATACTTTTGATGCAATATATATCAATGATTCTTTATCGATCAAATTTCATTCTCGGAATGTTATTATCTACACCCTCTGTTTTATATTAGACAGATTTTAAAATAAACTCAAATAAATTTATGTAGGTCACGATAATCAAGTGCATGTTTTTTTTATATAAATCAATAGTTGAGATCAAATTTATAGCTTACTTTCTAAGAGGTGAAATAACATCACTTAGTCTATTTTAAAAGAACTCTTATATTATAGTTCATTTTGAGTATACCCATGTGAATAAAGAAGAGGTAGATATGGAATGTATAGAAAACAAAGACAAATATATATATATATAGAGAAGTATTGAAAAGAGAGAATAAATTATAATTTGATAAAATTGGAGGGGTACAGAGTGACTAATAGTTTAGGATGTGGATTGGTGCGATCTAGACTACTTGTCATCCATGTCAATCAAGAAAATGTAAGCAAATTGTAATATGCATGCTCTTGTGTGCACTATGTATTTATTTCAGGTCTTGTTGCACATGCAAAATCAGTATTCATTCGGGGGAAGCGGCACCGCCCTTAGTTCGAGGATGCAACGCCGTCTGTCCGAACAAAACATTGGCAGAAGCTATGTTATTTTTAATAAAGCTCCAATAAAAACTTTATATACAGGTAAATTGTAAAGGAACATATTGACTTTGCTTTTGAAGTCAGTTTGAGAAGAATGAACATTATAAAGGAACATATTGACTTCACATTATAAAGGAACATATTGGCGAACGGACTGTCAGCTTGAGAATGAAGAAGAGAAAAACAATAAAAACTGCTTGCCGGAAGTTGAAGACAATGAAAATTTTCATCAACTAGATGGAGATTTGGCAATAATTTTTTTTATTAATTATCTTGTCTTTCAAACGTTGTTGGTTGAATTTTTTTTCTTTTGCAAGGCATGTGATTGAACTGCGAGTTTTGTTTTACCAGTATCTTAAAAATTAAGTAGTTCCGTTGTGGTGCAAGAACGCTGGTGGACAGAGTCCACTGACGGTTGGGGATCTGCTGATTTTCGCTCGTCCACCGCACTTCTGATTCCTGAATAGTGATGGCTAAATGAGCCGTATTTTATGGATAGGTCCAAGTATGAAAATTATAGCTTGACCCAAAATAGTACGGCCCAAAATAATTTTGTGCTCAAGCTAGCCCAGCACGGGGCTGTGCTTCGGCTGGGGCAAAGTCCAAATCGCGGCATGAGCATGGCTCAATTAATATTTGTTAAATTTATATTTATTTTATATATAGTCAAATAATAAGATGTGGTTTACTAGTAAGATGGATGTTTCAATTCCTTAAGGTTATGAATTCAATTTCTACTTAAACACCGTTTGTAACGTAGAAATTTCATAGAAATTTCAAAATTAGTTCAAATTTATAGAAAAAATGTAGAAAAAGAAAATTTTTCACCATTCCAAATGAGATCTCGGTAAGACATGTTAGACTGGCCCAAAATTTAACGGGCCAGGCCAATACCGGGCGGTCCGTGCGGCCATCACCATTCCTAAACGTGAACCGGCTCGTGGGTCCCCGGCTTCTCACCTCCCTGCTTTCGTTTCTTTTTTATATTTTCCTAGCAGGCCGCTTAGATTCAAGAGATAATTCCTTATTTACCATTTCAAAATTGGTTGATGCCTTACAAGCCATCGAAAAGTTAGAGTTTCCTTATTCGCCATCGAATCTGAAAAGTATGTCTTTCAAGCCATTACAGTAATTTTGACTCACAAAAGTTTTACATTTGGACTAAAAATGATACATTTATTCTTAGAAAAACTATGTAATAAAATTTTAAGTATTCCACATATGTCATGATGAAGCCATATAACAAATTTCTGTTTGTTCATTTAATTTATACCTTTATCATTTCATTTCAAAAATATAAAATATATGAAGAAATCTATTTGTACAGGCAAATAATTACACGATATAAAAGAATCATAATAAATAAATAATTTTTGTGATAAAATTAGATATTTTTTGCTGTAAAAATTGAATAAGCATAGTGACAAGTAGACAAAATGGTACATAAGGCATCAAATTCATATCCAATGGCAGATAAAGAAACTCTAATTTTTTGATGACTTGTAAGGAATTAGTTTATCTTTCTATGGTAAATAAGGAATTTTTTCTAGATTCAACCGGCTCAATCTTGGCCTCGTCACAGCCCAAACTCATTGAACCAACCCATAGGACATATGGTGTCCACTGTAATAAAAACCTGCTGAATTTTTTCTTATTGTACTTTATGTAGTTTTAAAATATTGAGACTATGAACACTATTGACTATTAGTCTTATTTAAAATTTTTAATAAAATGTGTAAATTATTAGTCATGTTTCAAATACCACTAATTGTAAAGTTTCATATTTTTCATGTTTTGTCATATTCAAAACGTGATATGAAAAAATCATTTCTGTATGTTTGTGCCAAAGTAAGCATAATAGATTTAAAATTTTTAATAAAATGAGTAAATTATTAGTCATGTTTAAATATCACTAATGATACAGTAAATTATAATAAAATATCTTATATTTATCATATTTTCACGTTTTGTCATATTTAAAACGTGATATGAAAAATCATTTCCATATGTTTGTGCCTAAGTAAGCATGATAAACCTGCAAATCCCTGAAAATAAGTAATTTTAGGTCTCATTTGGAACACATGAAAATTTTCCCTTTTCCAACATTTTTTTTGTGATTTGAACAAAATTCATGTGAAATTCGTGTGTGATTCCTATAAAATTCTTGCATTCTAAGGGCTGTCGGTGTTCTGACCACCGGCATAGTTAGATTTACGTAATCAGAAGGGATATGGTGTGCTCTTCACATATTTGAAGTGGCCTAATCTATTAAAAACTCAAGAGTTAGCCTGGTTCGGGCCGCCGTCGAGGCTAATACTCTACGTCCAAGAGCGAGAGAGATCGAATCTATGAACTCAAAAATATGAGTACAATGGCGGAGGGGTCTCACACAGAGAAGAACTCTTGCGCTCGTGGGTGGTGTGTGTGATAGAACTGAATAACTTGTAGACTAACGCCCCTAGTGCCCTTTTATACAGGGTCGGATCGGAATTATATGGCTTGACACCTACGGAATCGGATGATTTCTTGACGGGTGGGGCCACTATCTTCTGTGAGTTTGGTCCTCTAGCGCCCGCTGGCGCTGGAGCAGACAGTCGATGTCCGTCGATCGTCTTTTTGTCCACCGCTGAAGGACAAAAGTAGCTTTACTGTTTGGCTTTACCGCTCGACAAGCAACTTTACCTATCGTCGAAACGCTTTACTTGCTTCTGAAATGCTTTACCACTCTAGCCTGGTTGCTTTACCATTTTCTGAGCTGTTTTTCCTTCTGCTATACGTCGTCAGAATCTCTGTGTCTCTCAAGCTTAACCATTGAAGCGATGCCCGTCCTTCGGAGGGGTGGTTAAGTTTTGTCGTCGTCCAGTCCCAGCCTTCGAGGGTCGGGGCCTATGTCTTCGAATAATTCTGGTGTAGGTGTCGAAAGCGATCGGCTTGTAGACCCCGACCTCTGGGGCGGGGTAGTTGTTCTGATGGTCGATTTGGTTAAGTCCTTTGTGGGCTGCAAGGTGGGCCATAGGCTCTAGCCTGTAGATAGGTTTTCGTGTAGAGGCTAGGTCCGTAAGTACCTGTGGTGTATTATCCCAACAGTGTCTTTAATTATTGACATCGCTTAATTTAAATGACCCCTTATTTAAATTAATAACTAGAGATCGTTGTGACCTCTTAACAGGACGACAACCTGAATCTTTAATTTTGAAATTACATAAACAAGCATGCAAAGTTTTAAGAATAGGAACAACGCTTACAATTGAATTATTCCCTCCTGTTTAACATATTGAATCTTTAACTTTTAACATCAACTTTAAACATTCATTTTATTAAAAAAATATGATAGATATAATATATTTTTTATAATTTAATTGATCAATAATGTTATTTGAAACAAGACTAATAATTTTACATATGTGAAAATTTTTAAATAAGATAAGTGGACAAAGTTTATGATACAAATGTACCAATATTTTAAAGTCAGAGGTTACAAAACAAGGGTAAAATTGGAATCGGCAAAGGATAAGGTCACCTTATGATTATCCACGTAAGATAGGGTATATTCGGTGTCTCCCGAAAGTGAAGTTCAACTGCCGCTCATGACAAGCAGAAGGTAGTGCCTAAACAAGAAACTGACAGTGGACCCAATTGAACTTGAGAAGATTTAAAAAATCCATAGGCAACCAATTGCACAGAAGCGACTAGTCCATCCGGGTCTCGGTCTCGCAGACATCAAATCCCATCCCCTTTTATCAATCGTTGCAGCAGTTGAGCTTCTTCCCCTCCAGGTTGATCGACCAGAGCAGCAGAGCGACTAATCGGATCGAGCTTCACCTCCAGGTAACCTTTGATTCTAGTTCTTCTCGGTCCCTTGCGAGTATCCGTTGCTTGTCAGGTCCCTAATTGAGAGGGCGTGGGATGTGTTCTTGGTGATGCCATGTCTGATTTTGACTAGAAATAACTGCTTGATTACGATTGGTTTTGGATCGGTGACTATAGGATT
Organism: Zoysia pacifica; assembly: GCA_001602315.1. NCBI lineage: Eukaryota > Viridiplantae > Streptophyta > Magnoliopsida > Poales > Poaceae > Zoysia > Zoysia pacifica. The sequence goes on along the minus strand of BCLH01000561.1, from coordinate 17,518 downwards.
TTCTATTTGATGTGCCCTGAGAGTGGTGGATTCGTAGTGATCAATACGTTTCACCCTTTCGGGATAAGCGTTGACTTGGATGAAATGGGGGAACACTGTTGAACTCCACCAGTCAAGATTCCAGAACTTGAGATGCGTTGATATTTTTCTCCCTCTTGATGAATCTTTAGCTCTGACAGAGGGACACCGGTTGTGAGTATCCCGGTTGTGAATATCCTGAAAAAGAATCCTAAAGATTCTGGGTCGGGAAATGTAGTCTGTAAGCATTTGGTTGGGTTTCTGATCCTTTTTTCTGCGCCAGGCATGAAACCTAGACCCATCATGCTATTAGATAAATTTCTCAAGAATGTGAATAGGCTCAAGATTTTGATTCTTCAAAACATATAGTTCCTATCTAAAACATAAAGTACACACCGTTTTGTGAAAAGTGAATTTATTCTCTGTAGAATCCTTTTAGAGGAACAAAAGGCAAGAAAATCTGTCTTTTGTCTATCTCCTGCGATGATTGAGGATTAGAGTAGTTCGAAGAACAGAATTGTACAACGGAAATTATAATAGATTCCAATGAAACTATGGTCTACAGTATGGCCCAGTCACTTGTTTCAATTTTTCTCTGAACCTGCCTCGGTAATGGCACTACTCGATGCAATGATATCATACTGTTAATGTGCAAACCTCTAGCTAGGTGTCGAAGTACTAATAACCGCTGCTTTAGAGACTATGAGTGTGGTTCAATCTAGCTGCAATCACTAACATATTGATATGCTTTGTGCTTTTAGCTTAAAATTGTATATTAGCTTCTATACATTAGCTTCCTATTGTTGAATTTTGACCAACGGACAAGTGTTATGTTGCATCTTTTTCCCAATGGCTCATGCTATACATGTGACATTTTGAACAGCAGCAAGATTTGACTGATCTTTTTCCTTTCCAAAAAGGTAAAAGAAAAAGTGAGTATAGAGTATTTTGAACCAGATTCAGAAACCTGATACTTTTGATGGATTTAGCCACTTCAGGTCACTGGTTCATCTAATTTATTAAGTTATTCCATTACTATTATATAGTCTCTATGAGGGAATCCATTTCAAATTCATTCTGGAAGAGGTTGTTCACTATGATTATAAGTTATTTCTGATCATATGCATAGTAATTTTGATCACTTATATCCTTTCTTTTCCAGATATGGCAAGCAAAAGGATTCAAAAGGAGCTCATGGACTTGCAAAAGGACCCACCGACATCATGCAGTGCTGGGCCTACTGGAGAGGATTTATTCCACTGGCAGGCCACAATCATGGGTCCTACTGACAGCCCCTATGCAGGAGGGGTGTTCTTTGTTAATATCCATTTCCCTCCTGACTATCCCTTTAAACCTCCAAAAGTGAACTTCCAAACAAAGGTGAACTGGTGTTTCCAGATGATTGCCCCATCCAGTTCCTTTGTTACAACATTTAGCCATCACTAGTATTCAAACTTTTGTTCAGTAATCATGGTTGGTCTCGACCATGCTGTTGACATGGTGGTCTTTGGGTAATTAATGATGAAAAGTTTCCATTTGAAAGGTCAAATAGTATATCCAAAATCTTTGCGAGAAACAAGTTTCATTGGTTCTCATATATCAATATTTATTTGAATTTATGCCTCAGTATATAGTTAATGTCATGCTGAATGTTGAAGTACCTGTGAGGCTTTGACACGAGTAAATCCATGCCACTAGCGTTAGTAGTTTTCCTGGCACAACTGTGTATTAGTGATACTAAAATGCAATGCATGTGTTTTATTGTGCTAATGTGCTAGGACATCTTCCCAATTTTATTTCTGCCTAGCAAATCCAAAAGTGCACATGAAAATAATGTCCGTCTGTCCGCAGTGGTCCACTGTCTGCTTCCATTGAGTTTTCTAATTTCATATCACCCTAGACTACAAGGATTGTTGATAAAAAAGGTGCAAACTGTTTTTAATAGTAATTCTAAATCCTATCCTCTCTAAATTTGATGGAGGAATCGCTCTTAATTCTTCATCCAAACAATTTATCCATCAAACAGTTCACAGTATCAGAATATTAGTCCTCATATAGGCTTTGCCTACAAGTCATGATTTCCAATAATTCAGCTTCTTTTAAGCAACGTTTTTTTTTTCTCAACACTAACGGAATCAATGGTTTTGCTTACAATACAGGTGTACCACCCGAACATCAACTCTAATGGAAGCATCTGCCTTGACATCCTTAAGGAGCAGTGGAGTCCCGCACTGACCATATCCAAGGTCCTCCTCTCCATCAGCTCTCTCCTCACTGACCCCAACCCGGACGACCCCCTCGTCCCAGAGATTGCCCACTTGTACAAGAACCAGAGGCAGCGCTATGAGGAAACTGCGAGGGCCTGGACACAGAAGTACGCGATGGGATGAACCCTCCGAGCAGTGCTGCCACTGCAAAGATAATCATGGCAGCGTAAGAATTTATATTCAAACCGGTTTCAAATCTTGTTATGGTATCCCAGACACTTAGATGGCTGTATGTAAAATACTGGCCTCTCAGAACAAAGTTTGTCAATGTACAGTGGTGTCAAGATTGGATACTCTGTGTTCTGTCTCGAAACTTCGGTTTGTATTACCCTGCAGAGAATTTGTGTAACCATGCAAAGAAACCGCCTGCAATTTGTATGTGTTCAGCATGTCTTTTGTTTTCCTATTCCCTTTAACACCTTTATTGACTATTTTGTCTGTCTCCAGAGTAACATGTTCAGTGTGATCCTCATCCTGTTGCTTGCTAACAGTCACAGACCTGATTTAATTTCTCCAATTACATGTTGCAACCACTGCTTCCAAATGGCACCGGCCTATTGCTGAAGAAACCTGAAGAGTCTTAAGGTCAGGGCCGCGACGGCCACTGCCTTGCGGAAATTCGACAAATGTCTCACTAATAGAATCAGAGCCTTCACTGTTGGATGTATGTGGCCACTGGCCACACTGCTGCAAAGCTGTCTTTTGGTGTTTAGCCTCAATTTGGTTTCATCTGCAGAACCAGCGGAAAGTCATACTGTACTCTGTTCTGTCTTCTTGGAGATGAAAGAGCTTGCTTCGGATGGCCAGCCGGCCTGTTCGGTCTGTGTAGTTCTTGTGTGCTTCTGCTTGCATGGCATGCATGGTTTGATCAGTAAGTATGAAAGAAAAGAATAGTTATGAAAATCTTGGCACAGACAAGGCGACATTGTTTGAACAAGCCTGAATTCTCAATATGTCGAGCTGCTCTTTGTTTGGTACTCCTATAATTGTAGCCACCATGCTAGGGAAAAGTCTCTCACTTTTGTACACTTTGTACGCCGGCAGTACTATGGGTCCGTTCGTAGGTGCTTCTAACAGCTACGCTGTGCAGCTGTGCGCAGAAATTTTTTACAGCTGCAACCACCCGTAACACGCATGGCATCGCTGCACAGCAGGAGCCAAAAAAAATGCCAGAAGAAGTGCAAACGAACGCGTCCTATATGTCTGCAAGCTTTATACGGCCGCATGTAGTGGTAGTTATTCTAATTCAAATGTACGTCGGCACTATAATTCAGGGTAGTAGCACTCAATGGCGTGCCCAGCAAAACCACACGCAATCATGTACTCCTTACATTATCAAATTGTTATAGTTGGGATAATAATTTTAGTTCATTTTTTAATTAGAATTCTTGTACTGGGAATAACAGTTTAAAACTGAGCGAGTACTCTACAGTGACAGCGCTTATTCTTTACAATAGAATGAACAAAATAAAAGTGGTGCACCAACATAAAAACTATAAAATACAGTAATTTAACGACTATGTTCAGATTCATAACTAGAATGATATTTATTTATGAATGGATGAAGGAGCATACTAGCATATATAGAACCGTTACTTATGCATCCAATCCTTGGCACTGACAAAATCTTTTCACTGATAGCAGCTGATCAAAGGCGACGTCCTCTTGTAAAACCTAAACAAGGTCATTGGTCCCTCTTTTTTTTTTTTTTTGTGTGTGTGTTGCCCAAAGACCTTAATCGTCTACGCATCCAAATCCAATCCATGGCACTGACAATTTCTAGCCATATCTGTACTGCTCAACTAACAGATCCTAAACCATAAGCAACACGCAAATTATGTTTGACCTTTTCGCAACACCCTAGGTTATCCTACCAGCCTGAACACTATAGCTTTGCCTTTTCCACTCGAAAGCGCCTCCAAATTAAGATCGGTGCTACTAGTAGTGTGCAACGAGCTCCCTTTTGCAAGATGCAAAGGGATGGTGACGTCAAAAGGCATACATAAGCCTTGGCCCGGCAGGGATGCCATGAGCACCAGCACCTTCTAAGTTCTAACCACTGAGGCTGGAGACTCGCCTGATCAAGTGATCTGCTTGGAAACACCTCCATCAAACGTCAGGAGATCGACTAGGAGATTTTGGCCATGGATATCATTGATCCGCCATTGATGTCGCCATCACGCGAGCTGTTCTACCTAGACATGCAGTACTACTACAGTACAGCACGTCGCCGTCGCAGTGGGGAACAGTCCATGGACGAGGACGAAGCTAGGGGTCGTTGTCTCCAAAGTCTGGATGCCCCTGCCTAAATTACGTCGCGTTTATCGGCGACCGCACGCTTCTGACTTTGCACCCCTTGGTTAATCAGTAGTTAGTACTAGTAGGACTGTTTCAACATGAATGAGATCAGGAAAGCCCCTTTACTCTCTGTTCCATAAAAAAATTATTTTTTGATTTTCAGTTTTTAAGTTTGACAATTTGTTTTATTTAAAAAAGTTGTGAAAATATAATTTATTTTATTGTGAATTGTTTTATGATTAAAAATATTTTAAGTCTGATTTATTTGTTTTTATATTTGTAAAAAATTTTTGAATAAGACGAGTGATTAAATGTAGTTTTTGAAAGTTAAAAAATGATCTCTTTTTATAAGACGGAGGTAGTAGTTTATAAATTAAAGAAAGTGCGCGTCGTTGCCGGCGTGCACACGTGCGGCTGCACGCTTGGCGTACACGCTGTCTTGCTCTTATCTTGGGTTTATCAGCTCAGCTGCCTAAATACCAAATCCTTTTGAGATTGTCCGGACGAAAGCGACTCAATTCTGATCACCTGGCCTGGCCTGAAATTTTGCCCGAAAAGAAAAAACCTGCTTGCGTTGTGATCGGTTGGAGAAGCTTCAGATTACTATGATCTGTGCTCGTGGCATATCCTGTTGTCAGTTGGGTTAGCTCAGTTGCCTAATCACAAATCCTTATGAAATAAAAGTTGCTTGCTTCGTCAATCGGAGAACCTTCAGGCCTCCTTTGGAACAGAGGAAAAACTCTCGTCCTGTGGAACTACAATCACAACTTCTCGTGGCATATACTGAAATACCACTAGATGGTGGCCCTTACCAAGGAGTCAGTAAACAACCCAGGTACCAATTCAAGTCAGAAAAGTGGGTGCCTCCATATGAAAAGCGAAGGAACTTGGCGGGAAAGAGGTGTAAAAGCGAGGCAGAACCTTGCGCACGCAGCAGATGCTTCCAAACCAAACCCTCAACATATGCCGGATCGAGCATGCCTTGATAAACTAGTGTTCCACGATCCAACTCGACCTATTTTTCGGGAAATTTGGAAGTATCGAAAACTGATAAAAGTGAAACCGGTATAGAAACGAATATGGAGTTAAGTGTCAGCACACTCATTTATTTACTAAGTACATGCTTCATATACTGCAGAAAATGCGCATGTAACTAAGGGATGCCGTGTCTTCCCCGGCTGCTCAGTTTGTCCACAACCACCGTACCCGCTACATCCGTTTTCAGATCTTGTCAGCAGAAAGAATAGACGACAGTTTTGCACGCATGCGGCGGACTAATTTCTGTTGCTCTGTTTTGTCAGCACAGCAATCATTGTAGGACCTTAGATAAAAATATTTAAACATGTTGCATACTAATTGTTCAGGCAACGTTCATAAAATCTCACGAGTGGCTTTCAGACATTGCCAGCATCAGCGATAACGAATTAGTCAGACATGAAAATTTAGAATCCAAGCAATCAATTGTGATAAAGTAAATCGGTACGATCAATGCTGAAACGCCGGCAATTTAACTCCGAAACGCATTCTGATCCCTCCAGCAGGTGAGGACAGATTTTTTGCTACTGAACCTACATGATCACTTTTTGTGTGCTATGTACAATGACTGGAATCAAAATTACAACGTCAACTGAACTGGGTGACGCTACCTTTTGCTACTGATGAGCTAAATCGGTTGAGCTAGCTCCTGTTCTATCCCTCAAGAGAATCAAAATCTGCAAGGATCAGAGACAACATCATGTTGATTTCTCTGCCGACTCATCTATAGTCGACGAGTTGATCGAGAAACCATCTAGGAAGTCGCTGTCAGAGTCAAGCTGCAGCTCTTTAAACATAGCCATGACCTGTATCATGGTTGGCCTCCGGTTAGGCCGGTCATCCAAGCACTCGCAAGCTATCTTCAGATACTGATAGAGCTCAGCTTCCCCTGACTTTGTCTCCGGCATTGTAGGGTCAAAGATTTCACTGCTTCTGTTCTCTTTAACCATCTGCTTCACCCAGCCAACAAGGTTATTGTCCCCGAACTCATTTGGATCGATCGGCTTCTTCCCTGAGAGAAGCTCCAAGAGCACAACACCGTAGCTGTAGACGTCTCCCTTGGTTGTGCACCTGAAGCTTTGGTAGTACTCCGGTGGCACATAACCGGGCGTGCCAGCAAGTGTACTCACACTCAGATGGGTGTCGAGTGCATTCATCAGCCTTGCCATCCCAAAATCCGACACCCGGGCCTCGAGGTTGTTGTCAAGAAGAACATTGCTTGACTTCATGTCCCGATGAATGATGTGAGGGATGCAGCTATGGTGGAGGAAAGCGAGACCCCTTGCCGACCCAATTGCAATCTTCTTCCTTGCTGCCCAGTCAATCTTCACAGTAGCCTTGGCCTTCTCATGCAGCACAATATCAAGACTACCATGCTTCATGTATTCATATACCAGGAGCCTCTCATCACCGATCTTGCAATATCCAAGCAACGGCACGAGGTTTCGGTGCTTGATCTTACCAATAGTCTCCATCTCTGCAGTGAATTCCCTGTCACCCTGGCCCGCGAAATGGATAAGCTTCTTGATGGCAACAACCGTGCCATCCTTGAGCTTCGCCTTGTACACCTCACCAAATCCCCCGGAGCCTATGAGGGTTTCAGCACTGAATCCATTGGTAGCCTCGAGAAGATGCTTAAAGGTGAGCTTCCTCAGCGGCTTCTCAAATGTTGCCACATTGATGCTAAGGGGTTCATGGACACCTGAAAGCTTCCAGGCTGACGTGCCAGATGTAGGAAGGCTTTCAATGTACCCTGTTTTCATCTCTTCAGTCTTCTGGTTCTTCCTGCTCTTGCAGAGAGTGGCCAGCAACAAGAGAAATATGATCACAGAGAGCGCTATTCCAACCAGGATGCTTACCTCAATAACCTTGCTCCTTCCATAAGGTGAAACAGGTGCCTCACCTGTTCCCCCGGTATCATGATCACAAGGAGGTAAAGGGACGCCACAAAGGGCAGAGTTGTTGGCGTACCGGGACTGTGGGAATGTAGTGAGCTGCCCAGAGGAAGGGATCGGACCAGACAGGTTGTTGTTGGAAACATCAAAATCGGCGAGTTTAGTCAAGCCACCGAGTCCTGGAGGGATGCTACCAGTGAGATGATTGTTTGACAGATCAAGTGCTCCGATTGCCTTCAGTCCGGAGAACTCGTGTGGTATTGTACCATTCAACTGATTGTGCCCCACGTTAAGCACTTGCAGATACATCATGCTCCCCAGGCTCGCTGGAATTGCGCCAGTGAGACCATTGTATGAGAGGTCCAGGAAGATCATACTCCCGTTGCTGGTGAAGGTGTACACTGTTGTGCCAACGTAAATCCTCGTGTATGGGCAGAGGTTCACAGCTGGGAACGCAGCCAGTCTCTCTGGCCGTATTCCAAAGAACTCAAAAAGCACACCGGCACCCGGGCATATGTTGCCGGCCTCATTCCGAAGGAAAGCAAACTGCTTCCCGGACACAATACCGCCTGGAACTAGCCCTGTCTGTTCAGCCAATTCCATTGGTATTGCACCAGTGAAGCTGTTGCTGTTGAGGTCGAGCCAGATGAGGTTGCTGCAGTTGCCAAGCTCTGCTGGGACACTGCCTGAGAGCTGATTCTTGTTGAGCTGCAGAATAGCAAGCTTCTGAAGCTTACCAAATCCCGGAGGCACGCTCCCGGTGAGGCTGTTGCCAGAGAGCGACACCCAGATGAGGTTGACACATTTCGTGATGGAAGGGGGAATGACTCCGGTGAAGTTGTTGTAGCTTATCACCAGTGTCTCCAATGTAGTGCTATTGGAGCAGAAAATGTCAGGGATCTGGCCGGAGAGGCCATTCGCCCACATGACAAGATCAGTAAGCTTGGGCAACCCAATTATATCAGTTGGAATCTGGCCAACCAGATTGTTAAAGCTGAGATCAATAGCCTCAAGATTGGAGCAATTGCCAAGAGACCGCGGCACGGTGCCATTCAGATAATTGTTCGCGAGCAGCAGCCTTCTTAGCGATGGCAGTGATGTGCACAGGTCTGGCATTATCTCCCCATCGAACTCATTGGACGAGAGGTCGATCACCTCCAGCAATGGGCAACCTGAGGCAAGCACCGGCAGAGGGTTGACGCCGGTGATGTTGTTGAAGGCTAGCCGAAGCACACGCAGCGAGGAGATTGTGCTGATGACGCTTGGCAAAAAGTCGCCGGAGAGCTGGTTGCCGCCGAGATCCAGCACCTCCAGCGACCTGCACTTCGCAAAGCTTTCTGGAAAGCCACCAACCAGCCGGTTGCTTGACAGGTCTAGCTCAACAATTCTGCCGCACAACTGGCTCAGCTCATCTGGTATCGGACCTGAAAGTTCGTTGCCGGCCAATGCCAGTCGTTTCAGCGACGAGAAACCCGTCAAGAACGGCGGTATCGGCCCGGCCAGGAGCTTGTTCCCGGACATATCCAGCGTCTCGAGGCGGCGGCAGTTGGCTAGGCTGGGTGGCAATCTGGTGCTGCTCAGGCCATTGTAGGACCAATCCAGCACCGTCAGGTTCGCGCACGCGCCGAACTCGTACGCCGACACGTCGCCGGAGAAGTTGTTCCCGGCGATGTTCAGGTACGTCAAGTTGGCCGGCGCCGTCGCCAAGAACCCGGACGGCAGCACGCCGGACATGTGGTTCCAGGAGACGTCGAGCACCGCGACGTTGCTGCACGACGCGAGCTCCGGCAGCTGCCCGGTGAACTCGTTGGCGGAGAGGTTGAGGTACCGCAGGCCGTGGCAGCCGGCGAAGGAGTAGTTGAGCAGGCCGGCGTCCGTCAGCCTGTTGCGCGACAGGTCGAGCGACCGCAGCGACGGCGCGAACGGGAACCCGCCGCCGGCGAACGCGTTCCGCGACAGGTTCAGGGACTGCAGCTTGCCGCAAGTTGCCAGGAACGCCGGGGGCAGCGACCCGTTGAACGCGTTCGACGATATGTCGACCTCCTCGAGCGCGCACGTCGCGGCCTCGGCGTGCGAGAGGTTGCCGTGGAAGGCATTGCCGCGGAGGTCGAGACGGTGGAGCGCGGGAAGCGAGAGGAGCGCGTCGAGACGGAGCTCCCCAGCGAGCGCCATGCCGCTGAGGTTGAGGGCGACGACGCGCCCGTCGGGCAGGGGCGCGCACGAGAGGCCACGCCACGAGCACGGCGCCGCGGTGTTATTTCCCGAACTGGCGCCGCGCACCCAGTCCGCGAGCGCTCTTTGTGGGTCGTCCGCAACGGACGCGCGCTTGAAGGCGAGCAGCGCCGCCGCTTCTTCCTCAGGGCCGGCAATGGCGGGCACCGTCGCCTGAAGCAGCACCAGCACCGCCGCCAAGAAAATCGCGGCCGCCGTCATGGCTCCGGTTCGCACGCGTCGATTCTCGCAAGCAAGAAGAACTCAAAACCAAATGGAGAAGAAGGGCCCGGAATTCTTGCGTCCTGCCAAGCTCTTGAACGAACGCCTTCACATGTCAGTGGAGCTAATCACCTCGCTGCAAAATTGCGCAGGAGAAACAATCGCACGAGTTAGGCAACGAAGTGAACCCGAATACGCAGCAAGAATTGGTTCTAACGAAGGAGAAAAAAGGAGAATACAAGGAATCTTTGGAAGGGAAAGCATCCATGCGAAGAACAGGTGAAGAATTGGACATGCGGCGGCGAATGCAAAATTCCAATTGGGACCAGGACATGGACGTACAGATGTTCCCGAAACTGATTGAATGCCGGGAGCCAAACCGGAAAGGAGGCCAAGTCCAATTTCGGACCAAAGAAAGAAACTCAGGCATGTCCCAAGAACAGCAGTCAGTCAGAACACCACGAAACCACCAAGAAATCGAGACTAAAAGGAGACCAAGAAGAACAATTAACTTTTTGACCCAAGAAACCAAGTAAAGACGCGTCAAGGAACCACGACCAAAGCATCGGCAAGAAGAGTCTCCTCACCTCGACCAGGTGACGAACTTCCCAAGAATCAGCACCCTCATCAAGAACAGACAAGCAACCTACTGCTGCAGCAATTGGAGACGAAGACGAAGAGAGAGAGAGAGCAGCAGCAGCTGCACAGCAGGGGAGGGAAGAAGCGAAGAGGAGCAGGGAAGAGGAGAGAGAAACAAAAGTAGAAGAGCACACGCAGAGGCACTCGAGGAGTATTTAAGTACTCGGAGACGAGGTGCGAGCAACCAAAGGGCGCTACTGAACCCGCCATTAACACATGAACCCATTTCGGAATAACAAAACCCCGGTGACCTTGTTTGCATACGACGGCAATTAGCCCGGGAAAAAGAGGGGGCGGGGGGGAATTATTTTAATTGATGAAGAACTAATTGATTAGCTGCGAGGGCTTGGTGAGGATATTGTGCTCTTTTAAGGGGGTTCATAGTAAAGGGTGCTTCGTTTTTGTTTGTGTGTCTCCGCATCCGAACCCAGTCAAACATGGGGATTTGATTCCCCCCGAGTCCAGCTTTGTTGCATCGCCAATCTCTTCGCTTGCCAACCCTCCTCCCTCGTGTATCTCTTGTTTCGCTTGGATAAATTCTTAATTTAGCTTTTCTTTCAACTGATAATTTATCAGCAGAGATAATCGACAAAGAAAATAATTTGTTGTGTTAGTAATTAGGATTACTCGCTAGAGAATAAATTAGTCCTTTCAAAAAGATTTCATGATTTTCTCTCTTCCCTTAATAAGGAAGGATTATCTCTAGTAAGGAGTGATTTTCGCATGGTCATTCATATGCATACTTTTATGTATATCTTCACCAAGTTGAATTTTAGCGAGCCACATGTTTTTTCCTTGTCGCGTATTCCCAAATAAACTATGGTATGAGATATTGTAGAAATATTCTAGCAATGCAGTACAAGTCTAGGATGCATTACACGTGGACTAGCTAGAGAAAAATTGACTAAGCAAAAGTTGATTTAACGCAAAATATCTATTGTGCTTTGTTACCCGATAAAACCTTAACTGGTCACAAAGATGGATCACTCCTTTGGAGAGGTAATCATTGTAAGTAAACAGGTGTGCTAGAATCATGCCTGTTGTGCTGGCTTTGTTAATAGTAGCAACATGTTGAAGTGAATGTATCAAAGAGATACTCCAAGCGACTTGTACTGTATATATCGATATTTGCCTGTAAACATCTGTTGCTAAAGACATTATTACTTTCTAGTATTTTTTTTGTAAATGTCGAGGTTAGATAGCCTATATAATGTCTTGTATTCTCTCTTTTTTATCTTTAGCAAATGATGCCCCAAGCATCTTGACATGAAGTATATTAAGAAAATAAAAATACAAAAAAGGCCAAGCCAAAGAAAGAAAAAGTAGAATCAAATTTGTCAAATTATATTTGGCTTGATCTCTCTTGACAGTTGTATTTACATTGATAAGATATTTGTAAATCCAGTTATTTTATGTAAAACTTTGGCTAGTTGGATCTAGACTGTGGCATACATCCTTTTGCAAGTGTGAGTTTTATGTGGGGTGTGTGAAGGATGAAATTAATTATTTTTATTCTTGTGATGATGATCTTTGTGTTCTATTTCTAA
>BCLH01000560.1:98563-148346 GCA_001602315.1 Zoysia pacifica | reverse complement strand
AGGGAGCGGCGGCCTCCCTAGGTGGTAGATCTGGCCGTGAAGAATGGAGGCGGTGAGAACGATGGACTCGAGTCGGGGGGAAGGAAGAGGTAAGGATGGGAGGCGTCAGTGCATCACGTGGTACTGTTTTCCTCTCGGGGACGCAAATGGGTAACAGAGAAAACTTTCTTTCTCTGATGCATCGATCCGTGAGAACGTCAAATAAAACGCTAAAATTGTTTGCATGTAAAACGTAAGTAAACTGGAATGGAAGGAGTAATATTTTGTGGGTTGAGTGAGGTTGAATAATTTTGTTGAATTTATTTGAGTTGGGGTGGAGATGGGGTGGGTTTGAACCCATTAGCAGCCCCTAGTGACGACGTGAATCCTGCCAAACTAGAGCTGATCAGCATCGTTGCCCACCCCACCACCAGTAATCGCGCAATAAATATCGACACGTCCACGTATCTGCAAGCGAGAAGCGACCTATCCTGCCGGCCGGGACGTACGTCGCGGCGCAAACTGTGTGCTCCAGCGGCGCTTGCCGCCGCTGCTTGTTGCGCATGCGTCGACGTCGTCCTCGTCTTCCACCCCCGGCCAGGTCGGTCATGCAAAGCTCGCTCGCCGGCCTGCGCGCGGGCGTCCAAGAACTCAATCAATGGATGGTGGCGTGGGCTGCGGACCAACCACTCGTGCACGCGGTGCGCGCGCGCGGGGTCACCGACGTCGAACGCCTGGTTGCTGACCGTGAGAGCGCGCGGCCGGCAGTGCACGGCAGGTAATAGCTCCGTGCCGTCCCCCGCGAAGTCTGTGGACATAAATTGCTGTGCCGGTAGCTTAGTGCATGCGTAATTCGACACAGAATTTCCGTGCCAGTTGTCTCCGGGAGCTTTCTCATCAGATCCGATTTTAGATGACGGAGACAGGTCCTTATCCTCGACAACAGTGCTATAATTCTCTATCAGAGATTCGTACTCACTTGACTTTAGATTTACTACAAGGGGGAGACCATCAAACTTTTAAAATGCTGTCCATATGCTTGCATTTCAATCTTCTATCCAAAAATCTCAGATTTTCTTCAGTAATCAACGGTACTAGCTAATATCTTAAGCACCATCATTTTGGATCTGTTGTATCTTGCGACCTGCTCAATAAATTCCCCATAATTTGCCGGCCCATGTTCAAAAGATTACTATGATTTGAAAGACATGATAATTTACAGAGATATGAGACCCAAAATCCAAATCAGCATAGCCGGCAGTCCACACAAGCATTGACTTTAGCTCCGGCCTCAGTTCGTATTCAGGCTTTTGTTTTCTTTCCTTGCCAGTTCTCCGTGTTCGTCCGGAAGAAAAACGCTAACGTTCAATGTAGAGATATATATCTTTATTATCAGCGTCCAAATATGACTGGATCTCCGGCTCTCGTCTCTGAACAAAAACTGGTCAGCGGTAATACATTGCACCAAGTAAAACGTGGTGGCTGTTTGAATCTCATACTACCCATAGGACGATCTCACAGATGTTCACTCAAACGATAATTTAGATAGTAGTTAGATGAAACAGGTACCTCATCTGACGTTCGAGTGGTATCGGTCACACACACACATACCTGCTCCATCCATGGACCACAACCTCACTGTCAAGCACATCATCTGATATTCGTATCGTGATGATGCCTTAAAATGGACACCTAAATAAAGCAATGGATGAAGCCCAAGTATGCATTCTTTTCCAGATCCCGGATCCCATTTATATCGTGAGTCCCACTCGTACGCCACCCCCACACCTTCTGTTGGTCCAAGAACCCTAGCCCGTGACCATGTTTGCTTGACTGACGGGCTCCACTGAGACGGGCATGTTCCTGCAGATCCAGTATGGACAATACTCCAACTATTCGTTCCCAAGAAACGGACGGCGACAGAACATGGTAGCCGATCGATGCGCGGTGTGTATTGACCTGACGGAACATGTGACCGGCCGGCCACGCCAACGAGCCCTGCCTTTACGACACCGGCACCGGCGGGCACTATTGTATTCGTGTTTCCCTGCTTCCCAGCATCTGGTCTTGGTCACGCACGGTGTCGTGGATGGACTCGCTTAACTATTCTGATCGTAATGTTTTTGTCCATACGTGGCAGCAGAATTTCACTCTAGCTCGTTGTTTCTTGCAGCCTACAGAGGGCTATGCTCACATGCATGCCGACGCAGCTAGAAACGCAAGGCAATTTAGAATACAACCGCAAAACTAAACGATGCTGGACACCACACAGCGCATTGTTCCAGCTTGCAGTTCTAATTTTCTTGATGCTGACCACCGTCTTGATTTTCCCAGGAACATCACGCACAAAAACTCTCCAGTGTGCTCTGGATTCCGGACGGACAACCTCGCGACCTCCGCAGATGTAGCTCTCAGTATGGGCACTAGCTCCTGCAAAGGCTTCGCCAACCAGTACCGCCGCGCGCCGCGCGGCGCGCGGCCGGAGCCACACGACCGATCTTACTGGAGTAATTAGCACGTCGCACGCGTTACACAGCATGCAGTACTACGAAATGAATCGGACGTGCATGTGTCTGTGTGTGTGTGGCCGGCCGACACTGCCGTGGCCATGGAGGCATGGACAGGGTCACCGTTCGGTCATTCCCTGATCCATCAGAGGTGACTGAGTCTGGGGTTACTATATGGATCCTTTCTCCAGTCGTGGCGCGCGAGTCGGCGCCCGTTGCCACAGCTAAACCTGTCAACAGTTTGGGTCCAAACCGGTTTCAATGGTTAGGTTTCTTCTTAATTCTTTTTGGGTGGGGTGAAAACAGTTCAAAATATCAAAGGGGTCGGTTTGGTTTGGTTGAAAACGAAATCAGTTTGGTTTTGATTAATTTCGGTTCCAGAATTTCGGGTTTAAAAAGTTTGAGCCCAAACCGATTCCCTGGTTCGAGCGGTCATCGATGAAGTTCCTCAGGCATCCATGTCACGCACACCGATCGACGCCCAGGCGCAGAACATTTCGGGCGAGGGCGGCGCCGTGGACACCTGGGGCGCTTGTTCAGGCCTTCGGCCTCCCGTGAAGGTACACGCCACGGTTGAAGACCAGGTACGCCGGAAGAGACGACCTGTTCATGTCCAAATTTTTTTAACTCAAGTCGTTGCACTCGTGGCCGTCGTTGCTTCCAGCCTCCGCACCGCCGTGCCCTCCGCCATGTTGCCCCGTCGGCTCGAGGCCGCCGCACTCCTCCATCTCGAGAGTGTGCTCATCAAGATCTGCGTTCACCAGGGTGGATCTGCAGATGGGCGAGCCGACCAAGGTTGCTAGGCGACGCATGGTTCGACGGCAAGCCCTCCTTCATGCCCACCGAGGTCGCTTCCTGCCCACGGCGAGGACAACCAGTCCTAATTAAATATTTTTTTCTTGTGTATTCCGTATATTCCTCAGCTCTACTCCATATTTCTCATCCCAAGCACAATTTTCTCATAGGAAAATTCAACACGTTTATGTGCTGGAACCATTTCCTTCTAATGGTCCCAAACCGGTTCTAATTTTGTAGTTTGAAGAGTGGACTGGTGTGGGTTGAATTTATTTTTTTCTCAGTTCAATTTGGTTTGATTTATTTATGTGAAATGGTGGGGTGGTGTGGGTTGGACTTAAATGTGATGTCATTTTGGTTTGGTGTGGGTTTAATCTTAGTTTCTGGACCATTGACAGGTTTAGCCACAGCCCACTGGTGCAAACAAAGCATGATGGCGATCGATCGAGCCATCGAGGCGAGGCACCGGATCCGATCGGCTTTTATCACGCGCTGATACAGTGCCGAGCTCTCGGGTCCCCGCCGCGCGCGGGACAGTACTGTTGTATCGCGATGAGGCCGTGGAGACGGGAGAGGATGCTAATATGACTACGGGGATGGGGGTCTTTTTCGTTTGTTCTCAATAGTTGAGAAATGGTTGTGCATAATGAGGCCGGTTTTCATCTCAACATCAAATTTCAGGCACGGTGGAAATGGTCGATTATTATACCGTGCAAGTTCACGTCGATGAAGTGCTTACAACAACAGTCCGGCCAGCTATAACTATAAGCCCAATATTGCACGGTGGCCACCTAGCTGGGCCAGTAACAAGGAGCTACCGCTTACCTCCCGGGCTCAGATTGGTCAAAGCCCACGTTTCTCTTCAATAGCTACGTAAGGGCTTGGAAAGGCCCATTTGCGTCATTTACGAGAAAACAACCATACGAGGAAGCAGGTCAATTATCGTAGTTTCACGAAAATCTAACTTTTTTTTAAGATAATGACAAATAAACTATCGGCTTTCACTTCTATTAAAGCTACAACTAATTATTACAATGGCTCAGACGGCTGCTAGACAATTGGAGAACCTCTCCATCCATATACAATTTTAAATGAAAGAATATTACAAGCAAAGTCTATTGCCTCTATCTTATACTTCGTGAACATATGAACCACTGTTTTTTCAGTCTTCAATAGGCTTCGTTTATTGCTTCTTTATTTTTATCTTTTTTCTCAAATTGACTCTAAAATCGGAGCCATAAAGCACCTGTATAAAAAGATTTGGTTGGAGTTTTATCAAATACTCCCTCCAATTTTAAATTATTGACACCATTAATTTTTAATATCAACTTTGATGATTCGTTTTATTTAAAAAAATTAATACGTAAAATTATTAGTTATGATTTAAATTTTATTAATGATAAATCAAATAATAACAAAGTTTTATAATAATTTAAAATCGAAGAGAGTACTTTAGGCTAGATATTACGATAATCGTGCACCTCAAGCAGCTGTAAGAACAACTATAACAACGATAAGCAGCTGCCCTATGCCGAGGAAGCGAGCGCGAGTAGGCGACGGCTTGATGAAGGAGGGGCGCGGCGGTGCGCTGCTGCCGCCGGTAGAAATTGGGTCGTCAAAATCAAAGGTTTTAGCAGAAAGAGGACTGCGATACGAAGCATCCACCAAATTTTATTCGCTGGCCAGGTTTTCTGCTTGTAACTATCCTATCCTATTTTTTGGAGGAAAACGAAAGAAGGTGAAGAAAGTTTATTGATGGGCGATAAATAGAGAAATCAGTCTTCTCAAAATTCCATCCTTGCATAAATTGAGGAACTTCAAATGACTTAACCAGATCTACACAATTTTATAGGTCACGGACCCTCTGTTTCTGTAGTGATATTCATTAGCCTATTCAATTGCAAGTATGCTCATCTCACGTCTAAAGTAAAATTGAAGTTAAAAATTATAGATGTGTTCAACCATCCATTTGATACAATCTGGTTAAAAATATAGAACTAACTAGTCAAAGTTACTTTAATAGTGGGTTCTGTGCTAAAAATAGTGTGTCTAATACTAAAAATGAGCTTAGTACTAATTTTTAAAAAATAATGGCCAAGATAAATTCAGGAGAGGGAGATACCTCTAGAACATCTCAAACCCTAATAACTCTTAAAAAATATTGATGGTGAGCTAATTCTGTAAACATAAGACTACACTAAATAAAACTAAAACTAGTCAATACAACATTTATTTTACAAATTATAACTTACTATTAAAAAGTTATTAATTGGATACAATAAGTATGTAAAAGCCGTTAGCAAGTGTAAATATACACACAATAAATAAAAGAAGCAAAATTATTACACCTGACCATAATAACTCAACTAAAGGAGTGATGTGAATTATAATATTATCTTGTTTGCCTCATCTACATCTCTTTTTTTTTGGAGGTGTTTGGTTTACGTAATTCTAACGTAATTCAATTGCAGAAGTATCTAATTACGTTAGATTATGTTTATTTAACTTGAACGTAATTGATACAGCTGTAATGAGATACATCTCTATAGAAAAAAGGCTAGTTAGATTTATATCATTTCAATTTTGCGAACTTTGAAATATACTATTGATCTGTCATTTAAAAAGCTTTACGAACGTATGACATATCGGTTCGAATGGTATATTTTAAATTTCGTAAAATTGTACTGACATATATCAAATTAATTCATAAAAAATTGATACGCCCCTCTATCCACCGTACCCACCGTAATCAGATCGATTCTGTCGGTATTCCGTCCACATTGGGAGAGGCGGCACCGCGCAGTCGAATGTTCAGCCATTATGCCCTCCACGAAGAGGTCGTTGACGCAACATCATCGGCATTGATGAAGACGGTCTCCACAGCGGCATCCTCACAGCTATGGCAAGGGCTAGCTGGGATGTATGGTGGTTGTCGTGCCGAGGCGATGGCTGACACCTCCCTCGGCAGTGGTGTCGCGCCTAAGTGCATGTGCGCAAACTTGACCGCTCATTCAAGCATGCGGGCTAGGGACCCGACGAAGCCGCCCTTCGTCTCCTCCCCCGCTGTCAGGGCATATTGAAGTGAGGCCGCTGCTGCCAGCTCTGTAGGAACTGTTCGACCACAAAATCAAGAGGATGCTCGATGAGAGAAAAAGAGACCATGGCGAGGAACGGTGAGGCAGGAG
This sequence comes from Zoysia pacifica, assembly GCA_001602315.1. Lineage (NCBI taxonomy): Eukaryota > Viridiplantae > Streptophyta > Magnoliopsida > Poales > Poaceae > Zoysia > Zoysia pacifica. Next base: position 141,880 of record BCLH01000560.1, on the reverse strand, counting down.
GCAGAGGAGACGGTTGGGGACGTGGGGTTAGGGATGAAAATGAGATGACAAAATACTGTCTTGAGCAGGTTTTGAATATCGTATTAATTAATTTTTTTTTATTTTTAAACTGATAAACGAGAACGGAACGAAAATGAAAAATAAAAACGGAAAACAGGATAAAAAACGAGTAAGCAGTTTTCTCAACCGTTTAACCGAGATCTTATTTTTTAACGAGATGATCCCTTTTTAAGCCCGCTTAACTTAAAACGGGAAAGCAGCCCACCGCCCTGGCTCGCGCGGCCCAGAAGCCACGTGGTGAGCAAGCGTGCTACTTCAGGCGTGCGCTGGCAGCGTTGGGAGAGAACAAGGCGGTGCTGCCAGTGACAGGTGGGACCCGCTTACTCTCATTTCTCTGATTTCCGTAGCTCGTATGAAAATGAAAATTTACAGAATGATAGATATCTTCAGGATGAACAACTTTCCTTTTGGGTTCATCTCTAAATTCGAAACAGATTTTATTTTAAAAATTTTTGAAGGTTGCTAATTGTTCTAGAGGAATAATTTAATTAATGCTTTTGAATTTTGAAAGGAGGTTTCACAAAAATTCTTTTATTCCAGCTAATTCTTGTTGTTATTTTCAAACAGTAATGTGTTTTACCTTTTTCTTTGAAAATTTTTAATTCTCACTTTTAATTTCCAATTCAATTCAAAATTTATTTTTTTATCTTGAATTTTTTTAGCTCGGTTTTCATTGATTTTGAATTCAATTCGTGAAATTCGATTTCTTTCTGAGTCCAAGGAAATTACGGGAGTGTTACAGCCACAGCCACCGGCTGTCGCTGCTCTTCTTGCTGCTTGAATAAGTAATCAACTACTTCATTGATTACAAATACAAGGTCGAAGTACAGATCCAGTCTTGTTGTTCTGATTTGTTGACTGATATAAAATATGGATCTTATTGATTTGTTGATTGATATGAAGTCTATTTTAATTGCTAAATGTGTATATATTTGTGAGACCTAAACTTATGTCATGTGGAGATATTGTGTCTATATTTGTAAGACTTAAACTTATGTCATATTGTATATTTGTTAGTTTTTAAACTATCGTTATATCATAATTTCTTCTATGAATCTATGATATGGAGACTTATTATGTAGTGATTGTGATGCTCTCGACTTAAATTATCGGTTCTCGACCGTTATCGATATATTACTGTCTGAATTATTCTGTTCATCTGATAAAATAAATATGAAAACAGAAACGAAATGAGTCTTTTCTCGATCGTTTCCATCTGTTTTTATCTGGGTACATACCAATATTATAGCAGACAAAATCTATTTTTACTCATTCTCACAACAATATCAATGTAATATGAACACTATTGCAATTTCGTTACGAAATTTGAACAAAACACACCTAATTCTTGACGAGTACCTCCATTTGTGATTAGTGCGGAGTAATTGAGTTGTATGATAGGCTAATTAAACAGGATTAAGGAAATAACGGTTTTGGCAACAAGCCGGCACGGCGAGTCTATCCCTTCCCCGCTCCACGTCATTATCCGCCCGCCAAACAAACCTAACGTCTATCTCCGTGAAAGCGAGCCGCGCGGAGGAGACCGTGAGTCCATGTCGGACCCAAGCTGGCGCATGCGGAAGGGACGGGGCCCCGACCATAACCGGCCCGCTCGCCCGCCGTAAAAACGGCCTCCCTTCTCCCCCAGACCGCCTCCCTGGTCCCGGTCCCTCGCTGCACCCCAAAAACCTCAGGCGCCCTCCCATCCCGTCCGCGTCGCCTCGTCTCGTCGTCGAGCCGGCGAGAGGGGCGTCCCGCGGCCTTGACCGTACAACGTCGCCGGAGTGGAGGCTCGAAGAGGGGCCCGTACCTCGCCCGCTCGCCCAGATCTAGCCTCTCGCGTCTCCGTCGATCTCGGCCGCTCCGGGGCGATCCGGCCGAGGCCAGGTGAGCTCCTGATCCGACGCCCGCGTTCCGTTTTGTTCCGGCCTGAGCGGGTTGGCTCGCAGATCTGGGGGTTTTAGCACCTCTTCTCGGCCCGATCTGAGCGTCGCGGACGTTGCACGCCGTTGATTTGGCGCTGCGCGGCCGGCTCTGTTCCGGGTCCGGTCGCCGGGTTCCGAATTCATCGGGATCGCGCTGGTTCACGGGGCGCCAGCGCCAGATCTGCTCGCGCTTGTAAGGGCGCGTACCTCTGCATGGTCGTCTCGCTGACGTCGGGCAGTAGATTAGATTACTTTCTACTTGTACGCGCATAGCTACGCTGCTCTGCCCGCGCTTTTGAGCCGTGGCAGAAAGGTGGTGGCTGGTTTGCATGACCTCCCGGGGCTGTGGGTCGATGGACCCTTGCGGGGATTTGAGGGTGGGGGTGGGCCAAATTGCTGGGTTGTAATTTCTCCCCAGGTTTTCCTTTTCAGGAATCTTGTTTTCAGCAATTTCTGACCGGATAAAAGTTGTAGGTCATGGACCGACAGCCTGTGCTCTTTTAAGTTCCTGACGTTAGCGCTCAGATAATCAGATTCCAGTTTCCTTTTTTCTATATTACATGCAGGTTTGTTGTTTATTGATCTTAATTAACATGTTTCTAAGTGGAAAATGTTTTATCGTATTATAACCACATCACAGTTTTAGAAACAGCCATTTGTTTTTTTAACAGTAACAGGGTATCTAATTATACGAAAACTAACAGTGTTTGATCAACTGTCTGTTTTTGTTTTGTTATTGATATGATGGAATAGAAAACGGTAATCTAATAAAGTTCCATCTCTGTCTGATGGCAGGATATAAGCTGCTATCATGGCGTCTAACACAGGAGTGTCAAGATGGCTGAGGGGCAAGGTGAAGGCTGTGACATCTGGGGATTGTCTTCTTATAATGGGAAGCACAAAGGCAGAGATCCCACCCGAGAAGTCCATCACCCTCTCCTACCTTATGGCCCCAAGGCTGGTAAGACTCTCTGCACTTAATTAAGGCAACATACACTACAACAGCAGCATGATATTATTAAGTCCAAACTCGATCAAAGCAATTGGTTTGCTCTACGGTTGATTAGGTTTCCAGGTTATGCTTTTGACATGATTGAAAGTGTATATTTTACACTTGGATTTGTCCCATAAGCTGATTGCATTTTTCATATATAGCTCACAATTAAGGATATATTATTAGCCTCAATTATAGTGTATTCCTGGTTTTATTTTTGGTTTGCCTTTTTGTTTTTTTTTATTTACATAAAAATATTTTGGTGATACAGGCTCGTCGTGGTGGAGTGGATGAACCCTTTGCATGGGAAAGCAGAGAGTTCCTTAGAAAGCTTTGCATTGGAAAGGTGCTGTGTTTGAACTTTAAATATTTTGAAGCTTTCATATTATTTGTTTCACCCATAACCTCCACTTGTTTGACAATGCAAAACTATGATATGTTTCAGGAAGTCACATTCAGAGTCGATTATACAGCTCCTAATATTGGGAGAGAATTTGGTACTGTTTACCTTGGTGAAAAGAACATAGCTTACTCAGTTGTTTCCGCGGGATGGGCAAGGGTTAGTAAACTTACCCTTTATGTGAGTTATTTTATCATGTTAATTATGTTGCTGATTTCTTTATTTGCTTACTCTCAGGTAAAGGAGCAAGGCCCAAAAGGGGGTGAACAAAGCCCATACCTTGCCGAACTGCTAAGGCTGGAGGAAGTTGCCAAGCAACAGGGTTTAGGTCGTTGGAGCAAGGTTGCCAATTTTTTGTTTGCAGGGCCCAGTTTTTTATTAAATGAGATGAATGCCTTTCTTGATATTTTGTTGTCAAATCTTCACTAACATACAGGAACCTGGTGCTGCTGAAGAATCAATAAGAGATCTTCCTCCATCAGCAATTGGTGAAGCAAGTGGTTTTGACGCAAAAGGTTTTGCGGTTGCAAATAAAGGCAAGAGTTTGGAAGCCATTGTTGAACAAGTTCGGGATGGAAGCACTGTTCGTGTTTACTTGCTTCCAAGTTTCCAGTTTGTGCAGATATATGTCGCTGGTGTGCAGGTATGCTTCTTGTACATTGTTTGCTGTTATTGTTTACCTTTATACAGTAAACATTAATTTGAAATAAATCTAGGCACCATCCATGGGGAGACGATCCTCTATTCCAAATGTGGTTGTTGCAACGGAGAGTACTGTCGATGGTGCAAACGGTGAAGATTCAGAGGGAACACCTGCACAACTGACTACAGCGCAAAGACTTGCTGCATCTACAGCCGCTACTGAGGTTCCACCTGACAGGTTTGGAAGAGAAGCCAAGCACTTTACGGAGACTCGGGTTCTCAACAGAGATGTAAGAAACCTCCTGTCTTGTCTTTTTCCACCTTCTGGGAATAAAAAGTCTGGCCACATTACTCATCATGATATTTCTCTCAACAAAATTTCCCAGGTTCGTATTGTGGTGGAGGGTACAGACAGTTTCAGCAACATAATTGCTTCAGTGTATTACCCTGACGGGGAGACTGCGAAGGACTTGGCTCTTGAGCTTGTTGAAAATGTAATTTATCCACGCTTTGTTAAAAAAATGAATTATCATGTTTTTATTGGAAAATCTTAAATATATACTTGCATCGACTGGAAAATCTTAAATATATACTTGCATCGACAAATTGTGTCTCTGTCCCATTATAGGGTCTTGCAAAGTATGTTGAATGGAGTGCTAACATGCTTGATGTTGAAGTCAAAATAAAGCTGAAGAATGCAGAGCTTCAGGCTAAAAAGGATCAACTTAGAATCTGGACAGGATTCAAGCCCCCAGTCACTAACTCAAAGCCTATCCTTGACCAAAAATTTACTGGGAAGGTGTGTCTTGTGTTCTCACTAATACTTTCTGTATCATCATCCATGTGGCTGTTATTAATTTTTTTAATCTATTTGCAGGTAGTAGAAGTTGTGAGTGGAGATTGCATTATTGTTGCTGATGATGCTGCACCTTATGGAAGTCCTTCAGCTGAACGTCGGGTTAATCTCTCGAGCATTAGGGCTCCTAAGTTGGGCAATCCTCGTAGAGACGACAAGCCTCAAAGGTTTGCTCGTGAAGCAAAGGAATTTTTGCGTACACGCTTGATTGGCAAACAAGTACGTATAGGGGCCTGTGATAATTGTGTGAAACTTTCTAATGCTAAAAATTTACTACAGTTGTTGACAATTGATTGGCTATTTATCCAATTTTTCAGGTCACAGTTGAAATGGAATACTCTAGAAGGATCAGCACTGTAGATGGCCAAAATATTGCTCCTACAACAATCTCTGCTGATACGAGAGTTTTGGATTATGGTTCAGTTTTTCTTGGTACACCTTCTAAAGCTGATGGAGATGACTTATCCTCTGTTCCAAGCTCAGGCAGCCAGGCTGGAGTTAATATTGCTGAGCTTTTACTCTCACGGGGATTTGCTGAAACATCTAAGCATCGCGACTATGAGGAAAGATCACACTATTATGATGCTTTATTAGCAGCTGAATCACGAGCTGAGAAAGCAAAGAAAGGAGTGCATTCTGGAAAAGATTCTCCTGTGATGCATATAACAGATTTAACAACGGTCAGACATCCTCACTTGCTTCAATAGTATCATTGAATAGTTATTATTTACCATCATGAACCAATCACTGCTTCATTTGTAATCAGGTATCTGCAAAGAAGGCCAAGGATTTCCTTCCCTTCCTACAACGGAATAAAAGACATTCTGCCATTGTTGAATATGTTTTTAGTGGCCATCGCTTCAAACTAACTATTCCTAAGGAGACTTGCAGTATTGCCTTCTCATTTTCTGGGGTTCGGTGCCCTGGTAAAGGCGAGCCCTATTCAGATGAAGCTATTGCTTTGATGCGAAGAAGAGTTCTACAGCGTGATGTGGAGGTATTACTTTGTTTATAATGTCCACTTGCCCGTTTCTGTATTTCAATTCAAATGCTAAAGGATGCTAAGTGATTTATCCAGATTGAGGTTGAAGCAGTTGATAGAACTGGAACATTCTTGGGTTCTTTGTGGGAGTCCAAGACCAACATGGCTTCAGTTCTCTTAGAAGCTGGGTTGGCTAAGCTTAGTTCATTTGGTTTGGATAGGATTCCTGATGCATCTATCCTAACAAGAGCTGAACAGTCTGCAAAACAACAGAAACTCAAGGTAGCCTTTCCTTATTTTCTTTTTTTTTTGGTCTCCTTAATGATGTATCAGTAATTGTGAAATATTATTGACTCATTACTTTTCTAAGATATGGGAGAATTATGTGGAGGGTGAAGAGGTTTCCAACGGATCAACACATGAATCGAAGCAAAAGGAAATTCTCAAGGTTTGTTGATGAGGATTCGAATTGAAATATCCCTTCATTTCTTGGGAAAATAAAGTTCTATTATCATATATGTTACTATAGGTTGTTGTCACCGAAGTCCTTGGTGGTGGAAAGTTTTATGTCCAGACAGCTGGTGATCAGAGAGTGGCTTCAGTTCAGCAGCAGCTTGCATCCTTGACACTGAAGGATGCACCAGTGATTGGTGCTTTCAATCCTGTGAAGGGAGAGATAGTTCTTGCACAGTTTAGTCTTGACAAATCCTGGAACAGAGCTATGGTATGTTTACAATTACTTCACATGTATATTGAAACCAACTGAACCCTCTTAATAAGCTATAAAAAATACAGTATTTTGGTTGGTTGGCACTTCCATAGAGACATTTATGTTTATCTGTTTGCCAAATTTTAAAGAATTATTGGAAACTGAACTAGGTGAGTGTCCTTGTGATACCTAAATAGGACCCCCTTTTAGCCTTTCCTAGTCTCTCCTTTTTCATCGGTCTCCCCATGTTGCCATCTCGAGTTGTTCTAGAATGGTGTTAGTACTACCCAATGGTTGTGTGCTGAAAGAGGAATGCTCAGCATATCCGTTTAGGTTCTGCTAGTGCTCGTTTACAGCTTATGATTATTTGATTTCGTTTTAATGGTTTAGATTCACGTAGACTCAGAATGACACTTGAGTAGATGATTCCTTTGATTCTAGTACTTTCATATCTTATGCTCTCTTTGCTAGAGCTCATTCAGACGCCATTGAATCTGCAATGTTGCTATGTAACCGAGCTCAACATGCTTCGTTCAACTTCTCTGAATAAATTGAAGTGGTTTTGTTGGTCCAACTGCCAAAACATTATAAAAAATATCTTGTTACAGTTATTTGATTTGCTGCATACTTTAGAGTTTATGTGCAAGTTTTCATTGTTAATTTATCTTGTTCCAGCTTTTCTATTATTAATTTCAATCATGATCTTTTCAGATTGTGAATGGACCTCGAGCTGTAGAGTCTCCAAATGACAAGTTTGAAGTATTCTACATTGACTATGGCAACCAAGAAGTGGTTCCGTACAGTAATATAAGGCCTGCAGACCCATCTGTTTCTGCAGCTCCTGCTCTTGCTCAGCTATGCAGCCTTGCCTTTATAAAAGTGCCAAACCTAGAGGATGATTTTGGTCAGGAAGCAGCAGAGTATCTAAGTGAATGTTTGCTCAACAGTTCAAAGGAATATCGAGCAATGATCGAAGAGCGTGATACTTCTGGGGGTAAATCTAAGGGACAAGGAACTGGAACTATTCTTAGTGTTACTCTTGTTGATGCTGAGACAGAAACTAGCATAAATGCTGCCATGCTTGAGGTTAGTGCAACTGGCCTTTTCTTTATTCTCAACCAGTAAGCATTAATATTGCATTCAAAAACATTTTAGTGTTCAGTTATTTACATTTTGGAGAACAACATCACTTGATTACTAGTGCTGTTGATTATGTTTGTCGTCTGGGACAATTTGTCCATTGCTTTTACATAGCATTGTGTACTGTTATTTAAAAAGGAAAACTGTAATTTATGTGTTATTCAAAATCTATTCCTATATTCTGCTAATGTATTGTTGAAGACAGCATAAGGTGAAGAACATGCTTTTGGGCATCAAGATGTATACAATTATCCCTAACAACTGCCTACTGTGCATGGATGTACAGGAAGGGCTTGCTCGGCTTGAAAGAAGCAAGAGATGGGACACTAGGGAGAGGAAGACGGCTCTCCAGAACTTGGAGCAGTTCCAGGCGAAGGCAAAGAAGGAAAGGCTGCATATCTGGCAGTATGGAGATGTTGAATCCGACGATGAGGAGCAAGCTTCAGCTGGTAGGAAACCAGGAGGTCCAGGAGGCCGCCGATAGAGGGCGGAAGTCAGCTGAGGCAGAGATCGTGTCAGCTATGAAGTTTTGGGAACCCCAAGCGGGACTCTGCCTGTGCCGGGAGTTATAGATGAGAACTTTTTAGATTGAGGGTTTACCTTATTTATTCAGATAGAACAGAACTTAGCGAGGCAAAACTTTCTCGGTTTTGAGCACTTTTGATGCCGAGTTATTGCGTTTTAACAAGGTAAGGTTCAGGTTAAAAATACATTGTTTTTTCCCCAAACTTAATAAGGTCATGTTCTTGAGCCGCTGCTGTTCTTTGTGGATGGAATATAATATTAAGAAGTGCAGTGAATCAAATTCAATGTTGCAAATGTTTACAGTGACACTGCGATGATGTGTTCGTTATCCGTGGGGGTTCTGCCGTGTATAGCAAACACCAGTAAGCGAGTGCTTCCTCATCGGACCCTTGATAGGAGACACGGAGGGGGTGCATTCTTCCTGGCTAGTGCCAGAAGAAGGAAGGTTGCCATTATTCATACTTTCTTCGTACTCTCTCAGTCCACTAAGTCTTTCTAGAAATTTTTAGACAGATTATCAAAGATAACAAAAGACTCTGCTGCTCTTTCACCTGTCTAAATCGGAAACCTTGCCTAGAATCTCGGGTGTGGAACTAATCTATGCAACTAATCTTAACGTACAGATAAATATGCTTTATGGCCCCTTACCAATAAAATAGCAGAGGCTTAACGCACGGAACGCACCCTTTTATTGCCGATAAAAAATCACCAAACACTTCGTGCGTTAAACACATCTGTTGCTCGATTTACGCACAGCACTTTCACAGCCGGTCATCATCATGCTGATTGATCTCAACTCCTTAGCAACGGAGGAAGAAGGTCCTGCGATCGACGTCATTGTCAATCACGATTCGCATGAAGACGCTGCTGGCCATCATCTTCCGAATAACATTCATATTTTTCCAATATGCCAACAAGGACAAATCTCCAACATCCTGCACCAACGAGTCTAAGTAGAACATGTCGCTAACCATCCAAACAGAAACTTGATGAGCTGACAATCGAACCAAAGAGAACTAACAAGAAATTTATGTATGCGCCGTATATACGAAGCATTACGGCATATTTTATCCGTTTTTAAATTGATATTATCATTAACTTCAAACATCAACTTTGATTATTTGTCTTTTTAAAAAAATTAGTTTAAATATGCAAAATTTTAAGTTATGATTCAAATAACTCTAATAACAAATCAAATTATAACAAAATATATAATATTTATCCAAAAAATTAAATAAAATAATAATCAAAGTTGATGTTAAAAGTTAACGAAGAAATCATTGAGCCCATCCTTTATACGATAGCCCATCCACACTTGAAAACGAGCAACTGCAAAATATATTTCTCAATGCTCCCTTATTTATTTTATAAATAAAATTTAGATAACTACACATACTTGAGCAATATTATTAGAAAACTATATATTTAAGTATCAATATCATAAAACTACATATTCTGCATAGTTTTTTTTTAAAGAACCATAGATTTTAGTATTTTTTCTCTCGGCCTCACACAAACCTGACAAGTAGACCCAACTGCAGTTTTGTGAATAATAAACCTAAAATTTGTCGTTCTCTAATAAATTTGTACATAAAATATGGAGTTTGTGAAATTATTCCTTAAATATGTAGAGTTCTATGATAATATTACCAAATTATATATAATTTACTCATATTTCATCCTCTGATGAATTGACCATCTCTCATAAATCAACGAATACGCGTGTACGTACACTGGACCGCAGCTCACCCACAAGTGATTGGAACTAGACTTAGTACACAGTAATCGCACGTAAGCTCGAAGTTCACCAGAATTACAGACATGTTGGCCACCCACCGCCCACGTGTCAGTGGCGTGCGCTATCTGACATGGCGTACCATGAACAAGAACAACGCGGAGGCGGGCGGCCTGCACGAAGAAACTGTCAAACAGATCCGCGTATGGCTTCAACCGTACAAACACCGGTCACCGTCGCACCACCCCGGCGCCGCTGGGTATCCGAAACCCACACCGTTGGGCGTCGCCGGCGGGTAATAGTTCACTGGAGCAAGGTCCACTGTCGGGTACAACGCGCTGGCTTTGGCCGGCTCCACCACCGTCGGGTACATACTGCAGAACGACGTCTCCGGCACCGGTGGGTAAACCGAAGAAGCGGGCTCCACCGGAGGCGCCGGCGGGTTAACCGAAGTGGGCTCTACCAGAGGCGCCGGCCGTGGAGGAGAAGGAGGGTAGCACTGCATCTCCGCGACGGTGAAATTACAGGTCGTCGTCACAGTCACGGGCGGGTAAACGAGTGGTTGCTCCGTCAGTGGCCACTCTATTGCCGGGTACAGCCGGGGCGCTTCCGCAATCGTGGGTGGCGGGTGGGCGACGGCCGTGGCAGGGGTGGGGCACGGTGGCGTGGCGGGCTCGCCGTCGCTGCTGCTCTGACCGTCATCGTCGTCGTTCCGTTCTCGGAAGGCGTAGGTGAAGGAGACGACGCCGTTGGGCTGCCTGCCGTCGGGACCCACCAGCTGGTACGACACACGGCGCGTCCGCCCGTCGGCGACGAGATCGGGGACCGGCACGGCGGCCGACGCGGCGTGCACGTCGCCGAGGACCGCCACCTCCGCCTTGAGCTGGAACTTCACCAGCAGGACGTCGTCTACGTCACCGCTGCCGCCGCCGCTGTCGTCAGGTCCGCCCTTCTTGTTCATGCCGCCGGCCGCCTCCAGCGGCGAGGCGGCGTCGGGGAGGTACAGCCGCAGGGGCGCGTCCCACTCGGGGTTCTCACCGCCGGCGCGGTCGGTGGGCGTCTTCACGCGGTGGCACCGGCGGTGGCCGTGCGCGGTCTTGTTGCCCGACGAGGACGCGACGAAGATGGACGCGTAGAGACAGGGCGAGTGGAAGGGGAGCGGCGACCTGACGCCGCGGCACGACACCCACGTGATGTCGATAGCCGCCGGCTCCGGCCGCCGCCGCGGGCGCTCCATCACTACTGCAGTCTTACCACTCGCAGCTCGCAAGTAGAGCCGGGAGGAACACGCCGAGCTAGAACGTACTACGCGAGTGCAGCGTCGTGTGGCGAGGAATGTGCCAAGAGACGAGGAAAAGAAGCGGTCCGTTGGAAGGTTAAGAAGGTGGCACAGGGTTTAAAAAACCATTTAAACCGCGGAAACCGTTCGAGAGAGCGGTTTAATAAAAATCGTAAAAACGGTTAAAAAATTGAACAAATTCAAAAATCAAATTTTTGAGAAAAAACTGAGCGATTTTTACGGTTTACCGTTTTGAATTTAAAATTAATTCAATTTGAGCGGTTTTTTAACGGTTTTTACGGTCGAATTTTCAAATTTTTTCAAATTTTCATTTTTTTTAAAATTTTTAAAACAAAAATCGATCAACCGTAAAAACCGAGCCGCAATGTATTGATCAAAAACCGCGGTTGGTTTTGTGAACCCTGGGTGGCACACACGACGACGCGGTGGCTGCAGGAGGCGTGGTCTGGATTCGGAAGTCTTCAAGGCGACGATGACCGGTCAGCAGCCTGCCCAACGAACCGACTCCATAGCTTGGCACTGACTCTGCTCGCACGGCAGCTTCGTCGCGGTTACGCTGTCCGAAAGCTGCGTGCCATCGCCGTACAGGAGAGCTGACTCATTACGATGCTGGAAAAAACGGGTGAACGACAGGGATAGTACTACACTGAATTGAATACGCAGGGACCAATGCTGTTGCATCTTCATGAATCATGCCCCCCCGAGTCCTCGGATCAGCCGGAGACACGAGATGAGACGGCTCTGAACGGAACGCGTCGCACAACTATTCCAGCATTCACAGTTCACACAAAGAAGAAAGAGCCTTGCTTGACACGGCAATTTCGTCCGGTCTTCTCTGAAAGCGGCGTTTTGAACAGGTCGTTACCTAAACTTTTCTCCACCAACATTACTGAAAGATACGTTACGCAAAATCTAAAGAAACGCTTAACAAGCACACTGAAATATCTGAGCAGATGCAAGGTGAATAGAATAGATTCAGTGTTTTAGAAATACATAGAAAGATTCGTTTACGCGCTCTGGTATCTAAGCAGATGGTTGAGTCTGATAGGTTTGAATTGTATTCCAATTTCCAAAGATGACGTGTTTTTACATGTAGTGTGGGCAGCTGCACCCAAGAATTACAACCTCAATATGGACAGTGTGTGCGGATGAAAAATGTTGAACTATACACGCATGTTACAGCTAACTATGTCGTGGAACAAACAATTGCCTTCGGAAGCAACAGAAATCTTTACTGGCATCCGCTTGGCAACAACAAAAGGCCATGTGGTGTGTATCTATGGAGAGTAACCGGCTATAGATTGTTCCAATCGGTGGTTCGTAAAGGAACATACTTTGATCGGTCATTTCCTCTAAAGCCAGTGGTCCTCGACGAGACCATAGGCATTGCAAGCACCGAAGAAGCGCTTATAGTCTCCTCCCCAAGGCCAAGTGACATGGAGCATGCCGACTGTAAATAAGATTATATGAGAAAGACTGACCGTTGCATGTCAATAACAAGATTAGGTTCTTTTTTTGGGTTGGGGGGTTCACCTTTGCCCTTGACAGTACATGTCTTGCTTTTAATTTTACAGATGCTACAAAGGAGTTTGTATCATCTGTCTCCTCCTGCATCTTTCCAGTCCTGCGTATTTACAAGTTGTGTTAACCCACTAAACTAGCTTAAAATACAAGTGCTTTACTGAATATGCAAAACACAAATGTTGAAGTTTTTGACGAGTCTGTGAAAGGGACCTGTTTGAATCAATCACCGGTTCCTGGGTAGCGCTAGAACCTTCTTTGGTGTCAGCTGAGAATTGAACCAATGGTCAAAATCATGTATATTTGGGTAAAAGCACATGAAAGTCTGTGTTCTACCAACCTTTACTGTCATCAGGTGCAAGTAAAGAGATCCCTATAAAGACAAATGTCATGCCCAATACAAACATGATTATCCTCAGGGTATCAAATACCTGATGGAGGAAAAACAAGCCTTCAGGTTTGACAATAGCAATGCAATGATTCATATTGTTTTTACAAAAATCACAGAGGAGCTCACTTGATATTCTTGAAAGTAAACAAATCCTGTACAAATTGAGAAGAAGGTCCAAGCAATTTGAAACATTGGAACAATCAATATTACATCAAAGAGGGAGAGTCCTTCATTCAATCTTGCCATCTATGACATACAGAAACTGAATTAGGCAGAAGTAACAAAGAGCATCTATACTAGCTCACTAGTTGAAGGAACAATATATAGGTTAGTGCCTGCTCTCAACCATACCCAAAATCCAGCAGTACATAGGAACAACACGAGTATTGCATATGTGAACCAGCTATGGAACTGGTATCTGCTGCTCATAGTCAGTCTCAGCATGTTAGATCTGAACAGGAAACAAAACGAAAGGGGAAACATCATATTGTATTTAGAATCAAATAATTGGAAACAATCACTATGCCAAATGAATGGATCTTTGTTGAATACAACATAACCTACAGCGATTTTGCAAATAAGACCGAGCATGATCCAATAGCACCAGATACAACAGCATAAGAAAATGGCAGCATTGTTCGCCAATATGTGCTGGTGTCTTTTGAACTATTTGAAAGAATAGTTTCTCCACTCCTGCAACAAAGTTATTAAACTGCTAAAATAAGCATGACTCCATTTGGGAAGAGATTGGGTTATATGAACAAGTTCTCACTCTTACCGATAGAGATAATGGTTGAATGCAACCACAAAGACCAGCGACATGCAATAGAGAACAAACACCAAATTACTGTATTTTGCTACCAGCTGCTCCGGCGTGTAAACTGTCAAGATGATTTTAGTATCAGCAAACTCACTTAGAAGAAAAATGTGAAGTTTTTCAAGCAGACAGCTTTGTACATTGTAAACATATGTTGCAGCTAGTATTACCACCAATTCCCAAGACAATGAAAAAATCATGGATAACCAAAATTTGTATCATTCATCTATAATATCTATATAATTACCACCCACAAACTATCAAAACTAACACCACAGCGAGCCACATCATCTTTTTTGTTTCCACCGTCCGATCATAGCCTTCTATTCATCCTGACTGTTAACATTTATCTACCTCTTCATTTAACCCCTTGCTGCCTTGTGCCGCAAAAGAGCGTCACCCCCTCCTCTCCCCGTGCCCACCAGATGTTAATCACTAGGATTAATCACCTCTCATAATTTTTTGTAGTATATTTGCTTTGCTTCTCATTATTTTTTAAAACATTTTAATTTTCACTATAATCACTTATAAATTCCCCGGCAACGCGCCGGGGAATTATCTAGTTCATTCTAACTTAGGGGCTACATACAGCAAAAATGGCACATAGAACAACTCGTACCAGGTGACTGATGATTCCCGAAGGAAACTAGGAAGATGTTGCCAAACACAATAAAAGTTGTAGCTAACATGACTCTGGAAAGCATAGCAAAGACTTCATTAGTCTCATGATTTCAAGTATCAACTACAACTTATATTCCAGTTGTCAGCAATGAGAAACATACATACTTCACCGAAATAGTCTTGTTCAACACAAAGTAGGAAAATGCAATATTAGACACAAATTGAATTGATCCGAGAGCTGCCAGAAGTGACTGCAATGAATTAAACAAACCTTAAATTTCCACACTAAATCAATTGACTGGAAATAGGAAAAATATGATAGGATGATCATTATTCTAAGAAAAGAAGCAAGCAGATGTGAGAACATTAGGGTATCTTTTATCTTTTACGGTACCTAGACAAACAACAGGGAAAAAGGGCTACATCTATATTGCTTAGAGAATAGGATTCATACCCGGAACTAACCTGTGCGGCGTATGCAAAGGACATGAAGTTAAGGCAGTTCCCAAAAGCGAAAAAGAGTATACCTGAATGTATATTTAGTATTAAACATTGGGGTTCTAAATTACCATATCAAATATATAGAATTAGCTACTAAGTTAAGATCGATCAAACAGGATACCGATTCTCCATGTCTGGAAATGCATAACTGATTTTGGGACGAATTTCTCATTGCCTTCACTGTGATTAGCCACGCAGAGCTTCTCTTTCTGCCCAGAAAAAAGAAATAATTTGTTTCAAATGACACTTGCACTGAGTTAAAACAGTAAGAAAAATTGCTCTACCAAACCTAACCAAACCATGGGTTCACCAAATGAAACAACTGAATCCTCTCATATATGACTAAAGACGGGTTTATTTCAAAAGATGTTCGACGCAGATGTGAAAAGCATGCTAAATAACACAGAAACAAAGATGCAAAGTTACTTAACAATGGCATAAATTCAATGCTATATTTGCCATGTTGTCATCTTATCTTATTGTTTGTCATCAATTGCATGTATTGCGTACAATATGCTCAAGTGCATGAGGGCTGGCTCACTTAATCACTCATGATTCTAATGATAATATGAAAGTTATAGGGAGATAGAAAAAATGAGAAAGTTATTTTGTTTATTTTTGCAGGAAAAGATTAGAATTTAGAAAAAGGGCCTTTGCACTCTCAGCTAACCCATTGGATCAAAGCCAGGCAGCCACATATGCAACCCCTTGAGCTTGTAACTTGAACACACACATATATATCTAGTAAACTAAAAACTAGAAACTCAATTGAAAGACTTGTGATATCTACCTGATCATGGCCCAATTTCAGAAGATTGGTACCGAAGTTTATGGCAACACTTCCCACAATGTTTATCAACGCCCCTATAACCCAGTCAGCCATGAGTAAAGCTTACAGATGTTTCCTACAAATGTATTGCATACAACATCAACAAGTGCCTTGTACAACAGCTCATTGGTCTTGTTTTGAGAAACCACTTCAAATGCTTGAGGTAATTATTTCTATCTGTTGGGTCTGCTCAGCCCAATAGTCTGTCACAGACCCGTCCAATAAACAGTGAGGAGTTGCCTGGCAAAAAGGCACAAAAATGACAAATCAGACACACAAAATCAGGATGACTGGCATTCAAAGGGAGCATCATCTGAGGAGGCATTGAAAGAGAGTGAGCATCTTTTCACGAGGCGCGGCTGAGTAAGTGGAGCACGCATATCATAAGGCTACAACCTTACCACTTGGCAACAGAATGTTCCACAGAACATTCCTGCGAGGCTGCGAAGGGCAGCTAATTTCGTATTCCACGATGACCTGTTACGCCTAGGCTGTTCACCTTTTCAACTACTCATCTTTTATAATCCTTACCTTCATTGGCAGATGCAAAAATAGCCCTAATTTTTCAGCAATCCTATCGCGAATTAATCACCAAACCGGCGCCTACCCATGAACACAAGCAAGTGCAACTAGAATCCAGCAATTTTGAAAAAGAAACAAGCAAATCGACCAAAAAAAAAAAAAAAGCGGTCCCAGGGACGGAAGTACGAACCCCGCAGATCTCATCGAGCATGGACCTACAGAACAAATTTGTATGCAAAAATGATCATAAACTAGCGTTGTAGCAATCGCGGCTAGGATCTAGCGAGACGGGACGACGATTGAAGCCGGAAGAAGTAACCCTGACAGAAACAAATGCGGGTTTCCCGCAGTAAACGCATACAGCGAAGCAACATCTCGCAAAAATTAACAAAGGAAATTTGCGTGCATTCGAACAATCAAACGATTTGGAGCCTCCCAATAGTTGGGAAACGGGGTACGGATTGGCGCGCGCGTTTCATTTGGATTTGTTGGGTAAACAAAAAAAAAGGAGGTGCAATGCTTCCAATGAGGCCTGCACAAGCTCCAAATAGCAAACCAATCTTACCTAACGGAATGAGGGCCCGAACGGTGCAGGTCCGGCGGGCAAGGGCGCCTACCCACGCGGCGCGACGGTCGGATCCGAGCACGGCCGCGGTCGCCGGCGCGGAGCACTGGAGGGAGGAAGGTAGGCCGGCACGGCGAGGCTCAGAGACGCCGCGGCGAATACCAGGACCAGGGGAGGGGGCTGTTGCGGCCGCGGCAGCCAACGCTAGAGGCGGCGAGCGATTGAGCGAAGCTGCGATGCGGTGGTGGATGAGGAAGACGGACGAAGCCTGGAGGGAGGAAGGGACTAGGGAAAGGTAAAAAGGAGGTGGGCGCGTCAAGATTCGTGCCGGCGCCGGATCCCGATCGTGTGGGGCGCGAGGGCGGAGGGACCTGGCGTGGTGCGGTGGGAATGTGGGATTGGAGAGGGACAGCCGGGCAGCTGGCTGGCTGCCTTCGCTGGTCTCGGCATCGGTTGGACTTTCATTTTATCCGCAGCACAATAAGATGGTTTTGCTTTTAGGTTAAAAAAAAAAAAAGAATGGCTTTGCTTGATCTGCAATTTTTTTGGTAGTGGCTTTGATGGGCAATTAAGCTAAGCTACCAACCATCAGGAATGGAAGGTTCACCTTTCTATGTGCAAGTACTGTTTGATTAGTTGGAGTATAAAAATTTCCATTGCTTTTGTTTGCGAACAGCTATCATTTTCTGATGTTAACTAGAGAGCAGTAGCTTCTTCCAATTTGTTTCTGTTTACAACATTTTTGCCTTGGCTCTGAAACGATTGATATGAATATGTTAAATTTCATTAATCAAAATGTAAGGCATTGTTCATTTGGTTAGAACCAAATTGATTTAAAAATCGTCCAACTTCGCTCATTCTTACCCCTTATTGACTCATAACGAAACCGTAACTATTAAGTATTGGAACAAAATTAGCTGATGTAAATGATGATGGATTAGAGGGAGAGAGTCAAATCCATGCTTTAACCGAACATATGAATTCAAAAGATATATTAGACTGAGTAGGAATTCAATCTACAATTGGTTTGAGTGGCTAGAAATGGAATCACTCAATCCATGCGTAGAAGGCAGAGGGAAAAAGTGCCCACTGAACAAGGCCTAAAGTGGTATGAAAGTGAGCTTGTTTTAATTCCGAATTACTACCTCAGATAAAACATTACGTAATCCTCCGAAGCTATTATGGTTTATAATGATTTTTTTTTAACCAGGAGTACTAGATTTGTGAGTTCTCATTTTTACGTAGAGTCCTATCCTCGGTGGCTACCTATCAACACATTGTTGATTAATCTATTCTGTTCGTCTTATTCCGCTTTGCATGTCGTCGTACTGGTGTCTATGCTGTTCTTTAAAATTTTTAGGCCTTTTTGAGTGGAGGATTTTTTTTATTGAATTTTATATTTTTCTGTAAAATTGAATTAATTTCTATAAAATTAATATAATTTTTTACCACATTACTGTATCACAGAGAAAGGAAGCTTCTAATGTCCACGGGGGCAAGGGAACCTTCGAATCCCAGCGAGCATCCCACCGGTCCCCGCTCCGGTCCGGCTGCCGGTGACGGCGACCTGATTGACCAACGCACGGGCTCCGACGACGATTCTTCGCCAGATTTGATCTACCATTTCAACTGCTTGCCGGTCAAACAAGGCTTTCCCTGCTCCTAGTGTCAAGTCAAACAAGAATCATTTGTCTTAGTACACTGCCCAGCTTGTGCAATTCTGTGGTGTCGGACCTGTCGGTGACGTGCCACTGCCTCGTTCAATCGACTTTGTTAGGCGCGCTGGCAGCAGGTACCGACGTACCGTCCCGGACCAAGGGTTAGGCGCATGTTGATCCATCTGGTGCTGCTGCACCGACAGCTGTTACCACCAACCTCTGACAAAGAGTTTCTTATCGTCTCTTAGGCTGCCTGCATTTGTGAGCAAGTCAGTGAGCAACACCGTACTGGACATAGTTCAAGTTGCCGTTGATCTACCAGAAACGTGTGCAGCAGTATCAACAAACAAGGGTATTATTTTTTAATCGGATGGCTGAGATTCGGCCTAATTCCGATCTGCATGGAAAACTTTGGACCTGTTGAGCTGCTCGTTTCGTAGTTGTGGTTGCAGCTGGTGATAGTATAAGCTACAGTAAAAGTTGATTCAATTTGTGCAGCTGCGATAGTTTAAGCTACAACAATCAGATTCGAACAGACCCTCTAATGCAGAGGAAATGGTTCCAATCCAGAAACTCGTCCGATGCCACGTGCTGCCGTTAGGTAAAAGAATCCCACAACTATAGGTGGTTTGGTCTGGTCGCAACAGATGATTGCAAGTTTGCAACGTGCTGCCAACACGCGACGACCTCCCCAACGATTTGCGCGGCCGGCCGTGTTGTACGGAAGGAGCTAGGCTGTCGTGGGCTTGATTGAGCGAGCGAGCTTCTTTTGCTGGGACGGGCGGAGCCAGTAGCCGGGGCCCAACCGCCCAAGAAATATTAGAGGCCCAAATCTTTGGAAAGCCCATGGCTCTTGTCGTTGTAACTTCCGCCTGTTACAGTCGGCGCCCATGGCGGGGACGGCGGAGGTTGCTCCTGCTCTCACTCTCTTATACTCACCTCCCGGCCGGCGGGCTGCCGAGCTCCGGGCGTCGCTGAAGGCCGAGCCTACCTTACCGTCTCCCTCGTTCCTGTCGGTGATGATCCTCCCCTGCTGGACCTGGTAGCCTGGGAGAGGTAGTCTGGTAGAGGTAGTCTGAGCAATTTTCTCTTACTTCTATTAGTGTCTTAATAGTAGCGGTGAAAAGACAAGTACTAGCCCGTGGGCCTGGGGATTTGTTCGAAGTAACTACACTCAACTAATTCCTATAAATTTGAGATTTAATTGAGTGTAAATCTGCGCAGATTAAAATTGGAAAGCTGTGCAAACATCGCATTCATATTCATAGGCTCATAGCGCTTCACAAATAAGAGGGAAAAAAATCTACTGTTCGCAGTTCTTCTTTTGCTGGAACGGTAACAAAAACATCGTTAGACCCGACAGATTGGTCTTCTTTCTTAGGGGTTTAGGGCGACATTGCCCTGAACTCGTTTTCCAACAAAATTGAAAAGTATTTATTGATATCTTTTAAGTGAAAATACAACAAATCTTTAGAGCTATCCCTTTGGTCTCTCGGATAAGTAAGACTGAGCTATTATTTTTAGTCTGCCTAAGAAACACTTTCTTAAACCCTGTTGAACCTAGCAGAACAAGGCCTTTACGTCCTGGTACTGGCTATTTCTGCTCGGCTGCTCCAGGGACAGCTTAGCTGGAACTGAACTACCAGAGTGAGTGAAATGTCTGATTTAGGATTCCCAGATAGGTTTCTCTAATGCTGCAGAGTCTAGAGATGACTGATGGTAAGAGTAGATGTTATGCTCCTGAGACTTTTGTTGGTCATCGGAATAGCTTAATGCTGTCACATCTGCGTTGTAGGTCTCAGAGCTCATATCCAAATTCCCACTGCCTCCTAAACCTAGAAAGTCTTGGGTCAGCCCAGCGTCTCCTACTCCGGAAATGTTTTCCTGTCTGTTATGCTGCGTCTGACCTCCAGGAAAAATGCCAGGGCTTACCTTTTCTGCTCTCATGGAAAATGGATTGTTCATTAGACCAATCAAAGGTACCGTAGGAGTTCTCATGCAGCTGCTTACCCATGGCGAGTTCATCATAATGCTACCACGGCCACTCATGTAAGCAACATCATCTTCAGCTGTCTTGATGCCAACACTATTAGCTGCTGAATTCCCTAGAGAATCTCCTTGGCTTCCACTGGATACATCCATATGATCTCTAGGAGTAGTCACGTTACTCGGGAAACTTTTTAGAAGTAGTGGTGATATAGGATCATGGCTGGTCTTTGCTCCCATCTCTGCAGCTTTCTGTAGCAGTGCAGTTGCAGACATGTATGGAGAGTTCATAGACATGTAAGGAAAGCCTGATGCACTTCCATCAAGTGCAAAACCTGTATCCTTTTGTGAAATTTGGTTTGAAAACAATGCTGTGTTCCTTGTGATGAGGGCATAAGGGGACAAAGTTCTCAGATGGCCGTCTGAGTTATGGTCATTGCTCGACAAATTTGATATCATATCGGCAGGTGAAGCGTTGAAGTTAGGTACTCCTTGTGGGAAGATGTCCTGCTGCTGACCATGTAGACTTCCCACCATTGTAGCAAGAGTGTGGTTAACCCTGGAGTTGTCTTCGGCCAAGGCATCACAGAAGGCTCGATGTGTGATGAAACTATCCTTTCTGCAATAACATAAATTATAATGGAAGTTAAATTTCCAAAAATTATATGTGAGAGGTATTGATACTTCCAATGATCTAAAATATGTCAGGAATGTAAAAACGTCAAATTTTCATTGGTACTGCACTACATCAGCTGATGATACAGTTTGATAACTGCAAGAATGTAGCTATCTTATTTATATTTTTATAAGTTCGAATAAATCAGATTATCCTTTAAACATCAGAGATATAAGCCACATAGCTGGAATGTAGCAATAAAAAGCCTGGGATTTTAGTTGGTGCTTAATGCAGAAGTGTTTTAAGTTTTTGACAACTTAAATGCTTTTCTAATAATCTTGAATTTCTTTTGGACCATCCCTCCTTTATTAGCACCCAAAAAAAAACTTTTTCAGCTCCAGAACTGACATTTGTTGTATTCTATTTACCAGCCTTTTTAAGTCATATCTGATTTAAGTGCTGTGCATTTATTTATTTTTGGTTTGATGAGAGATACCTTGAGAATATTCGTTCCACAGTCGCATCGGTACTCCTTGGTGCCACATATCTTTGTATGAGCTTTCCAATCTGATTGGACAGCATACTTCTTTGAGCACCTGTCGCACTTCCACTTCTTCTCCCCATGCTTCCTGGAGTAATGCTTTTTTATGCCTGTGAGATCGCCCAAAGCTCGGCTCGCATCATGGTGAGGGCAGGTGAGCTCAGGACAGACATACACCTTCTTCTTAGCTTCAGTGCTGCTTCTCTGTTTCAACTTCCATGGTAGGTTATGGCCTCTCCTGTGGAGTTGGAGGTTTTGGTCTCTCTGGAAGCCCTTGTGGCAGACCTCACATATGTATCTGTTCGTTGCCAGGAGTGTCTTAGGTGACAAAGCCACTATTTCCACATCAGGATCTGCAAGATGGATGTCATGAACCATTGTTAGGCCTCCCAAGTTAAGTGCAGATCCCAGTTAATGTATTCATCACTTCAATTTGTGCTCTAGTTATTTTGAGACGTATTACATGTTCCAGTTAATTTTAGTACTTCAGATGTCAATGAATCACAGAGCCTTAAAATGCAAGTATTGGTTTTGTCGTTATCCTTTGTCCATTCAGAATCCCTTGGTTCCATCTATGTTTCTCAAATCTTCTAGTGTGATTGATTGCTATCTGAATTGAAATGAGTGGGAGCAAAATATCTATTATGGAGCTTTAGATCTAATACTATTTTACTGAAAGAAATTTGCAGAAAAATAGAATCAAAGGTAAAACATGGCAGATGAGTTTCTTAGTGAAATGTAAGACATCAACAACATTTTTCTTCCATGTCTAGACTATCAGGTATAGGAGGATTAATTGATGACCAATAGAATTTGAGTATCAAGAAATTCAGGGTACCTGTGTTTCATCTCTATCCTTTGCTTATTCTTAGAGGACTATCAAAGAACATCATTAATGTAAACATTGTTTTTATCATATAGCACATGCATGTGTGTCCATGTAATAAGATTATCTTCACTTGAAAGAAAATCAAGCTTGGATTTGTTTGTTAAGACATGATGACCAAGTGCCGTATTTGAAAAGTGATAATGCTAAATGCTTCGTGGAGCCAAATGTATTAGCTGAAAAGTGAAAGCCATACCTAGATTTCCTTGATGACCTCGT
Organism: Zoysia pacifica; assembly: GCA_001602315.1. Classification (NCBI taxonomy): domain Eukaryota; kingdom Viridiplantae; phylum Streptophyta; class Magnoliopsida; order Poales; family Poaceae; genus Zoysia; species Zoysia pacifica. The sequence goes on along the minus strand of BCLH01000560.1, from coordinate 118,939 downwards.
CTCTTTTTCACAACAGGCATGACAGTGTCTCCTTTGCTTGACCCAGTTGCGCAAGCTTCTAGCTTTGCTTGCTGCTGGAAATTGTTCAGGGATTCTTCCTCTGACGTGTGTGACATTGTTTGGAGGTCTAGATGCTGGTTCCAGAGGGTGCCAGCAAGGTGAAGGGGGATTGTGATTTATGCACACTGGAACGACGGGATGGAGCATAGACAATTGTAAAATTGTTTGGAGTACCTTTCAGTCAGCATCAAGGACTGCAAATCTGCAGCTTTTATTTAAATCATGGAATGCGAATCTGATTGCATCATCAGTACGAATGTTCCATATACTTTTTTTCTAATGAATTTGTCAGTATCCTAAGCAAAGTTCTGCATAATGAGAACTAGTCACAAGGCACATGTTACTGTATTCTCATTCGCACTTCATTCTTGTTATGCTCGGTGAACAACTCTCATGATATAATGATCATCTAGAAGATCTCAAATATTCATGTAGATGACAGTCTGCAGTCACTAATTTCTTCTGCGGCATTTTTACTTAGTAGAAATCTCTCTTTGCAATTATCGACCAAAGAGGTTGTAATGTATGTCATGTTTCACCCTGTGGAATAAACTAGATTGTCAGTATCAAGATAGATGGTTTGTTTTGTTAACTGATAATGTTGTTTTCTCGAGACAATGTCACAATCAGATGGAGGAATAGTATTGAAGCAATCGGTGTGAAGAGCTGAGGACGGTTTCATCGGTACAAGGGATGATGACAATGGTGAGGTCCGGGAGAAGAGACAAATGTTGTCTGCAGTTTTTACTTTTATATCCAAGTTGCTGTGGTACTAACCTTTTTTTCTGTACAGCTGTTAGATCTTCTCTTGTTCTCCTTGGAGGGTCTTGCGCCTGCATGCGTGTTGAAGAGTTCTACGTCATGCCTTCCATGCAGAAGCTGAGATCTCAGAAGATGCTAAAGTGTATGTCAAATGAACCGCTCGTGGATTTGGCGTCTAGCAATCACGGTGAGCAGCATAGTTCAGATTTCAATGACTATGTGGGTTATTCGGTTATATCGTCGATCCTGTAGCCTGTTTGAGCATTTCTTACATCACTGTTTCTGTTAGGGCTTTTATGTACAAGAAGTGCTGCTTATATGACAATCCTTGTTGAAGAAATTAATGGAAAAAATGAGAGCAATATTGTTGTATATGCGGATTGTCATTTTTTATTGTCAGAATGTTTTATGTTTATAGTGAACAGTGCAACTATTCATTGACCAGTGCCTGGTACACTATAGAGTTGCATTGGATGATAGAACAAATAATAAAAAACTCTGCGGGATCTGGACATGCTACCTTTTCTTTGTACAGAGAAGTGTAAAACCATTGACATCAAATTTGATTATTCGTCTTATTTAAAATATTTGCTCAAATGTGTAAAACTATTAGTTGTGATTTAAATTTCAATAATGATAAATCAAATAGTAACAAAATTTTACATATTTGGATAAGTTTTTTAAATAAAACGAATTATTAAATATTAAAAATCAACGGTGTCAATAATTTAAAACTGAAGAGAGTAATATTTACGGAGAGGGACGGGAGGGCCTGGTTCATTCGATGACACCAAATACAGTACAAACAAAGCGCGCGCCAATGCCGTTATACGGAGTACCCAATGCCGGTACCCCGGGTCCAACAGCCTGTGGGTTTTTACATACTTAGCCGTCCTTGTGACAACGAACAGACAAGAGAAAAGGGCAGGATATTTTACAGTTTCAGGCTTTCAGGAGAACAGCAGCTGAAAAAGACAGCATGAAGCCTCAGGTGCTGGCTGCGTTGCAGCCTTGCAGGTAATGTGTTACCTAATCACCATCTCAATTGCGAGAGATCACTGATTGGTGCATATGATGTTGGAATGGGCATTGACAGTTTACAACAGAAAGCTTGAGCTCTTGACACATGTATGCAAGTAGAGGCATTGATCAAGCCATGAACATGCACACGTTAACAATGGTTCCATTTGCTAAAAAACACCTCACTAAACATACGGAGTAAGACTTAGAGCCTCTTTGTTTTAGCTTTTTAGGTGGCTTTTAAAAGCTGAAAACTAAGAAGCTAAAACAAATAAGGTTTCTGAAAAGCAAGCTTTTAAAATGCTGAAAAGCTAGTTTTTACAGAAATGAACTAAAAGCTGAAAAGCTCACTGAGTGCTGCTTTTCTAGCTTTTAGTGTTCAGAAAAGCTAAATGTATATTATAAAAACCAACATTTAAATTTTATTAGTCAACTTTTCAACTAGCCACTAATCAGCTTTTTTAAAAGCTAAAAAAGCTCCCGCTTAAATAAAGAGACCCTTAGTAGGAAGGAAGAAGAGAAGAGAGAGTGACGGGTAGATATGAGAAGAACCTGAGCCATCGTCGTTTTAAATTATACTAGGGTGGTTTGAAGCGTTCTACGTCATGTCTTCCAATGCAGAAGCTGGGATCGTAGAAGATGCCAAAGTGTACGCCAAATGAACCGCTCGTGGATTTGGCTTCTACTGTGGTTATCACGCACGGTGAGCAGCAGAGTTCAGATACTATGACATTGGTTTATTCCGTTATACTGTCGACCCTGTGGCCGGCCGGCCTCTTTTAACATTTCTGGCAACATCACCAATCTTGTTAGGGTTTTTATTTACACAAGAGTTCTGTTTCTGTGACAATCCTTGCTGAAGAAATGGACATGCACACGTTAACAATGGTTTCGTTTTCTAAACATATCACTAAATATACAGAGTATGAAGACCTACTAAGGAGGAGGAAGAAGACCTGAAAAGGGGAGTGAGGGGCAGGTATGATCGAGAAGAAGCTCCGTCGATCGTCGTGTTAAATTATATCTCGTAGGTGATGCCGACCCTAAGCAGCTGGTCCTTGGGGATGGACAGCGCCTTGTGGCTCTCCCGGAGGTTCTTCCTCAGGAACCCGTACACGCTGTTCACCACCACCCGCTTCAGCACCGACGACCCCGCAGCTGCCGTCACCGACGTTTCGCCCATCAGGTACACCACCCCGCGCTCCGCTTCCGCGTCGATAAACCGCTGCTCCTCCTGCACCGTGGGCGCCGCTGTCTGCGCGCGTTGCGCGTCGCGGGAGATGGCGTCGTCATCGTCGACGCCGCCGTCGAGGCTCGGGAGGCGCGCGAATGCGGCCTCGTCCTGGACGAACAGCTTGAGGCCGTCGAGGAGCGACGCGGCGAACTCTATGTGTCCCTCCAGCGGGTCCGTGTAGCCGTACCGCGCCACGCAGCGGAACGCGCGGTCGCCCGCGGGGCCGACGTGGCGGAAGATGAACCGCTCCGGCGGCGACACCCGCGGGATGGGGAGGTGCTTGATGGAGATGAACACGAGGACGGCGTGCACGGAGGGAATCTTGTCGACGAGGCGCGGGAACACGGGCGGGATCCCCTGCACCAGCTCCGAGTAAAGCAGGCCGACGCCGGGCACGCGCCGCACGTCGCGCCGCGCCAGCACCGCCGCCAGCTCGGTCGCCGGCACGGCGTGGTCCATCTCGTACCAGTACCGCCCCACGTGGACGTAGTGCCAGGACGCCATGAGCGCCATGAGCACCATGGAGAAGCAGAAGGGCAGGTACCCGCCCTCCACGAACTTGGACAGGATGGACGACAGGTACAGGACCTCGACGAACCCGAACCCGATGTAGAACGCCGCGACCAGCGCCGGGTGCGTCCGCCACACCAGCAGCATGACCACCGCCATCAGGTGCGTCGAGATGCAGAACACCATCACCACGCAGATCCCGTACGCGTTGCCGATGTTGTCCGTCGTCTGGAACCCCAGCGTCACGGCCACGCTGGCGGCGCCGATCAGGAAGTTTACCTCGGGGATGTACACCTGGCCCTCGTACTTGCTGGAGGTGTGCACCACCTGCACCCGCGGGAAGCAGCCCAGCGACAGCGCCTTGGAAAGGATCGCGAAGGCGCCGGAGAGCATGGCCTGGCTCGCGATGATGGCCGCCATGATCGCCACCACGAACACCGGCCAGAACATCGGTGCTGCATTTTAAGTTCTTGTCCTCAGATTTGAATTCTGAAACTCATAGGAGAGTGAAAAAAGTTAAAACATTGCTGATTAATATATGTACCTGGGATCGATCTGAAGAAGGTGTCGCTGACGTTTTCAGGGAATTTGCGGAGATAGGCCGCCTGACCCATGTAGCATAGCGCGACGGAGGGGAAGACCGTACTAGTGAAGCTGATCTGCAGAGCTCAAACAATCCACTTGCTAGTTCCGAATTTCCAATGCAGAAAAGCTGAAGAGGGAGACACTGAAGCAAGCTGAAGCTATGCTCCTCACTACGAACCTGAATGGCTCTGATGTTGAAATGACCAAGGTCGGCAAACATGGCCTCCGTGCCTGTTACACACGGAATTGCTTAACAATCGACCCATTAACTTTTGCAGATTCTGAGGACGGCTCCTCTGCAGCCAAACATACCAGTGATGCAGAGGACGGCTCCCCCAAGCGAGACCCAGGCAGCCCTGCCGTTCCTCCTGAAGTAGTCGACGATGTACATGGGGTTGAAGGCTCGCAGGACGGTGGGGTCATGCACGGCGAGGTTGTACATCCCGATGGCCGCGATGAGGACGAACCACACCGAGATGATGGGCGCAAAGGAGTAGCCGACCTTGTCGGTGCCGAACCGCTGCACCGAGAAGAGGAAGACGAGGATGGCCACCGAGATCCACACCACTTGCACTGTAGCAAAACGACGGCAAGAAAAATATAGTTCAGCTGCTGCACTGGTTATGGTCGAGTCGAACAGTACTCTGAGAGGTGTAACTGGTAGTATCTGAACGTTGCACCGTACATTGAGTCAAGGGCGCCTTCTCCCTGATCCCACTCACCGCAGAGAGCACTGCATGCAAGAACACACCCGTCAGCAACAGTGCACAATATAGTCATCATGTCGACTTAAGCAGGCAAATATATAGCAGCACGCGCGTACCAGAGATCGCCGGCGTCAAGGTTCCATCGCCCATGACCATGGACGTGCCGAGAATGGTGATGGTGAAGAGCGCGATCTTGGCCGCGTTGCTCGACTCGAGCGTCTCCTTGAGACACTGCGCCCTCCTCAACCCCGAGCTCGGCGCCGGGATGCTGTAGTTGGACACGGTCACGTCCTCGGCCTGCTGGTCCGGGATCATCCTGATCCGGGCGTGCCGCGATATCAGCGAGTACAGCGCGAACGTCCCTCCTGCATCACCACGAACGTGTGGATCATCAAACCAAACCGTGCGAATATATATATGCATCACCATCACCTCGACAGGCCGGTGATCGAAGAAGAACGCTGGTATCCATGTATCTCACCGTCTCCGTTGTCGTTGGCCTTGAGCACGATGAAGACGTACTTGAGCATGGGGATGGCGAGGAGGGTGTAGAGGATGAGCGACAGGACGCCGATGAGGTCGTCCGGGTGCCGGATGCCGCCCGGGAACGTGCTTGAGTACACGTAGAGCGGCGACGTCCCGACGTCGCCGTACACGACGCCGATGCTCTGGAACGCCAGCTGCAGCGTCCGCGCCCAGGTGCCCACGGAAGATCCATGGTCCTTCTCCCCGCCGGAGACTTTCTCGGCGTCGCCGTAGAACGAGTCGAGGCGCTTGACCCTCTCCACGGCCGCCGCGCCCTCGGCTGCGGCTGACATCTCTTGGAGATGGTTCGTATGTACCTAGCTACTCGATCGATGTGCAGTGCCTCGATCTACCCTTCAGATCCCGGCGCCCTGCAACGAAATCTCGTGAGGAACAAATAACTATAACGCAATTTATTCATACAGCTTCGTCGATCCAGACAAGATGATCATCGTCGTCAAACAAACAAATAGATCAGGTGAACATTAAATATGGCTCTGATCAAAGAATCCAATGAATGAAAACATGTGGATGAAAGCATCAAATGAAGCCGTGAGATCAAGAGGGAGGTACCCTGGTTCCGAGCGAGCAGGGGCTGCAAATGCGAGACGATATCCTCCCCGGCCCCCAGCCGCTGCCGCTGCCGCGATCAATGCCAATGATCGCGCGTCCCCCCGTTGGCACTGCCACGAGCCATCTTATACGCATGCCATTTTCGGAGCCGGACGCCATCGATCGTCGCCCTGGAGGCTGCAGCTGGACGTACGAGAAACAAGCATCACGTGCCGAATTTGGAAACGCTTAACAAGCTGACGCCTCTCTGGCGACCTCCATTAGCACCGATCTTGCTGCTTGCCATGTTTGGCTTGGTCCAGCTGATACCATGCCGGATGGCCAATGCTGCCCGGAAACTAGTGGTGGCGACCTCCCCATCGCCTGATCGTCTGATCGACCTCTACACCTCCACGGGAGCAGGGGGATGCCGTTGGTTTCCGCTTCTCTCGTGGGCATGGCTTTCGATGGTGTTTCATGTGACAAGCAGTTAAAAAGATTCTATTGCAATGAGCTCACTCCTAAAGTCCTACTATAATTAAGAATCGTCAAGTAGATAAACTCTCTGCAACACAAACTGAAATAAGAAGATGACATATCCTGATTATGAATGACGACGTGTGCTGTAGTACAACGGAGTGGCAGATTCTGTCCCAGTGTTCATCATACGACAGAAGGGGCGAAAATCACGGTGCTCCTGTTTTGACAGAGCCATCGGCCGGAGATGAGGGTGCTAAGCCACGTGTCTCGATCGCAGCCGTCCATGACTCGGTTGAACGGCCACGGAAGATCGCACCTGCGCCGCCTCGATCCATTCCAACCGTCGAGCAGGTCAGGACGCTTGCATGCAGGCGTACCTTTTTTTTTTTTTTTTTGCGATGGAACATGCAGGCGTACTTCTTTAGTGGGCTAGTGGCCTGCCATGTTTACCGCTCATACTCGGAACACGGCGTCGATCGCAAAGGCTCGGTGACCAAGTGAGATTTGGGCGCCGGACACCATGCCCGGTCGTCACTTGTCATGGTTACTCCATTAGCAGGCGCAACGAAGAGCAAAACACGACACACCATGTTGGTTCCCTTGATTTTTCCCATGTCTGTGGTGTTCGGAAATTGCATGGATATGCTAATATATCCTGTAGAACATATGAGCTTGTCGTCGTCTATAGCGATCAGCTAGCCGATCAGGTCGAGCAGGAACTGTATCGGAGCAGGACACGGGGAAGTAGGAGCCATCAGATCGAGCAGCAGATTGTTGTTGTTCGTGTCGATCTCGCATGCTTCTGTCGCCCGATCCGATCATCCAATCGATCCTCTTCGTTAGTCGCCTTCATCACATACCGTGTCCATCTATTTGGGCTGCTTCGGTGTGAGCTCAAATGATAGCAAGGGTGCAGCGTTTTTTTTTTTTTTTTTGGTGCAGATCCTTACTACTCTCTTCACGATAGAAACCGCATGATAGAAGGGAAATAGACGTGCAGGGATGGGAAGCGGATCTCCTCCGATCGGCTTGCCTTGTCCGGCCAGAGATCACGATGGAAGGGGAGCGCGATTTTTACCCAATTAAGTAACAGGAGAAATAATCCCAGCTGGGATTTACAAATAATCCTGATGACAGTTGTCGAACTTCTATGAGCACGTGAATGATCCCAGCTGGGATTTACAGCGCAAACTTAAAAAAGATGAACAAGAAAACGTTGGAGCAAATATGCACGTTGAAACAAGCAACTGGTCGATCAAGTTTATTCGCTACTCCCTCCATCCCAATAATAAAAGAAGTTTTTAACTTTTTGAAATCCACCTTTGAAATCGATCTTTGACCATTCGTCTTATTTAAAAAATTTGCAAAACTTCAAAAACTAATAAGCCAATCTTAGAGTATTTGTAATAATAAATTATTTCACAATAAAATAAATAATATTTTTATAAAAATTTTTAAATAAGATGGGTGGTAAAGGTGGATGTTTGAAAATCTAAAAAGACAGTTATTTTGAGACAGAGACCAGTATAGATTACTGTGACGAAACATGAAGCTAGCTATCTTGTGGGTGCTTCTCATGGCCACATCAAATTAAACCACAAAAAGATACCACTACTACATTAAATTGGTGGTGTTTGTACACATGGACCGAGCTACGTATACTGGTCTGGGTGCGGCCGCACCCAAAGCTCCGGAAAAATTCAGTGCTATAAGCTATGCATCCACTGCATTTGCACCCTCCTCAGCCCTTAATCATGCACCCACAAGCCTAAAATTATAAGATCAGTGGCCCTAAACTACGCTGCTGAACCCCCCTCGACGAGCTCTAGCTCCGCCACTGTTCGTAGACGGACATGGATTCTCTGCAGTAGTATGGTAAACTGACATGTGGAATCGATCTCACCGTTTAAATTCATCTTTCCAATGCAGACAACCCCAACTGTTCGCAGACACTCGAACAGAGACCACATCGCCACTAGCGAACATAAATAGCTCCTCCATAACAGCATCGCCATCATCAGTTCCGCACGTACTGCCATCCACCGGGCTCTGATCGACGATCTTGCCGAAGTCGTCGACGTCGCCGTACATGAGCTCGACGAGGTCCTGCTCCGTCTCGAGCCGGACGCGCCCGCGCACCTGCGGCAGCAGCTCCCTCGCGTGGACGCACACCCGCCGGTAGTGCTCCATGTGCCGCTTCATCCACCCGGACGTGTACCGGTGATCCCCCGCCGGCAGGCTGTCGTCGCGCGGGGTGGAGTCACGGAAGGACACCGGGACGCCGCCGGTCGCGTCCGCCGCGCGGGAGTACTGATCCGTCGGCGCGCCGTAGACGTTCGCGTTGTTATTCATCGCCGTGGCGGCGCGCGGTGCGGCCGCATTCTTCGGCAGGCTGTACAGTCCCAGGTTGCCACGCGCGATGGGGTCGTGGAAGGACACCGGGACGCCGTTCGCGTCCGCCGTGCGGGAGTACTCCGTCGGCGCGGCGCCGTAGACGCTCGTGTTGTTCATCGTCGTGGCAACGCGCGGTGCGGCCGGGATCACGCGGGTGCGGGTGCGGGTGCGGGTGCGGCGGATGCGTGTGAATTTGCTGCTGGCGGCGCGTCAACCCCACTCAGGCCTCAGGTATATAGGAGCGCGGTCCCGTCGACTTTGGCGCGTAGTTCGTTTCCGACTCGAAGCGCGGGCCTTCGATCGCAAATGTTCGAATCCTCCGTTCCCGGGGCCGGGTTTCCCTCAACGTGAAAGATCAGGGCCAGCGGTAATTTGAAGCCCGGAGAGAGGCACTTAGGGCCCGTTTGGTAAGACTTATTCGTCGGCTGCTTGATCGAGTTCAACTGAAATTACGAGAGAGAGGAGCTGTTTTTCCTATTTTTTAAGAGAAGTCAAAGGTGAAGCTAAGGCCATGTTTGCTAGATTTTTATCAGCTTCTCGATAGGTTTTAACTGAAATTATACTAAACGGTTTTAAAAGGAGCTGTTTTTTCTTTTTAAGAGAAGCCGGAGGTGAACAGAGGTCACGAAAATGTAGTTTCTTTGTGGCTTCTTCGTGTATGTGGCATTTTTTTTGGTTAACTACTCTACAAAATTCAAAATAGGATAGCTCACAAAATAAACTATTTTATCAAACATTTTGTTTTAGTCCCTATTTGATAGGGCTCTGGCCATTTCAAAAATGGCTTTGGTTTTGGGTTTTGAAAAATAGGCTTTTATGGCTTTGGCTTCAGTTTCTTAAAAAACATTTGGTAAAACATCTTATTTTTTAGACTTTTCTATTTTATAAGAAAAAATGCCACATAGATGAAGGAGTCACGGAGAAGCTACATTTTTATGGCTCTTGGCTTCACCTCTAGCTTCTCCTTAAAAAAAAAAAGAAACCACTCTTTATAAAACCATTTGGTATAATTTTAATTGAAGCCGATTGAGAAGCCGATAAAAATGCCGTACCAAACAAGGCATTAAGGAGCCAAAGCCATAGCCATAAAAACCTTTTTTTTTTCCAAAAAAGTCAATGCCAGAGCCGTTTTTAAGGAGCCAAAGCTCTACCTAAGGCCTAAGAACCACAAAAAGACAGTTTCTTCGTAGCTCTTTGATCCACATGGCATTTTCTATATTATCTACTTATATAAAATAGGATAGCCTATAGAAGAAATTGATTTAAAAATTATAAAATAGGATAGCCTATAGAAGAAATCGATCTACATTTTTAAAGAGCCAAAGATAGAGCTATAAAAAACTTTTTTCAAAGAAGCCACAGCCAAAGCCATTTTTAAAAGAGCCAGATTTCTACCAAATGGAGATTAGTTATTCTAACGATACATATAGTTATTATTTAGCGGAAAAAAGAAGTTGCGTATTCTCAGTTAGGACAAAAGTAGACTGATTAATTTAGTAATTCCATCAGAAACATAGCGCGTGATATTTTAACGCTTTTTTTATTTTTTCTTAAGCGGCTGTTTGAAAATAATGTAATATACTTCCTTTGGTTTTTAAAATATTAACATTGTTAACTTTTAATATTAAATTTGACCATTTATTTTATTTAAAAAGATTGTTCAAATGTGTAAAAAAATATTATTCACATTTTAAATATCATTAATGATAAAAACAAATTATAATAAAAATATATTATATTTATCACATTTTTAAAATAAAAAAATGATCATAGTTGATGTTAGAAGTTAATGATGTCAATATTTTAAAATCGGAGAAATACTTATTTTTTGTTATTTTTTAACCCCCCCCCTTTTTTTCTTAATTTAGAGCTAAACATCATCCCGGATGGAAAATCACTCATCAAGAGATTAATAAGTCATAAGCAACTTAATCCATCACTACTCAATAAGCTCGTAATCAGTTGGGCACAACCGCGTCCTTTTCATTTCTTGAGAAGAATTATATTGCTACTATACTTTTGACAAATATAAAGGAGAGACCGTTGATAACTAAAAAACCACTACTTCCACGGTCACACTCATGTACTCTTATCTCCAGGCCATGACCTGTCCTTCACTCCTCCTGGAACATAAATTACCATACCGCCTTGACAAAAAGGCATGAGAAAGTGGCCACAATGATATCCCATGTATGCAAGTTGAAGGCAATTAGAAGACGATAAGGCCATTACTTAGGACGGACACATCAATCAATCAAGCTTCTCCAGTGGTACTGCAAAGCGTCGCTTTCCATTCGAATGGGATAGAGTTCGGTGTAAGCTCAGTCGACGTCGCTGACAACAGTTTATAGTATGAAATTATGAATGGATCCATCTGATCCCTGAAAGACGACGGCTCCGGTATTTCAGCACGCACCGCGTTCGGCATTGGATGGTGGTGAGTGATGGATAACCCATTTGACGAAGGCCAGATCGAATTGATGATCGATCGATCCATAGAAAAATCAGATTCCGGTGCGACGTGCTCATGCATGGAGCTTTCCAAAAGCGTGCAGCTCTTTAAGCTTTGCTTTGCTGTCCAGCACTTGGTGGATCGTCCAGAGGCTCATACCGGGAGTCGTCGTCGTCTCCTTCCGCTCTTCTTCCTCTTCAGAGGGGCAAGAAAGAATGTCTGGATCTTCTGGTGCCGCAACTCGATTGACCGCCTTCTGTTCCCCGTTCCATTTGGTGTTCTCGATGTGCTCAAAGAAATTATATGAAATCTTGTATGCAAGAAGCAAGCTTAATCAATTATGCGCACAGAATACAAAGTGCATAAAAACTTATTATCTTGAGAAGCATGCTGGTATTCAACTGTAAGCTCCATTCATGTTTGCATCGAAGATAAATACTGATGTTCTTAATCCAGTAAGTACTTTAATTTGAGGTTTGACGATACACATAAATACATACACTGCTGTCAACAAAAATTTTGTAGCGGCAGACAGAAGTTGCAATCTGAAGGGCGATCAGGTGGGAATTATTGCCCTTCATCTGAAAGGTATTCGTAGAGTTGTGGCTGTTAACCATCGACATGTGTCCACTGATCGTGTTTCAGAGGATCAGCCTCTAGCCACAAAAAGGCCTCCCATTGGTGCCCTATGACTCTATTGTTAGGCTTAACTAAGTGTTAGCGCCTTAATGGCCACCCATAAAAAGCATCAAAAGCATGAGAATCCAGTGGCTGGAAGATAAGTGGGCGCAGATATAAGAGAATCCATAACGCAGCCAAAGAATCCCTTGCTAATTAAACAATCCCTACAGCCAATCGCTCGCACACGCCTCACTGATTCAGCAGCCGCAAGGATGCCCATATAAGCAGGAGGCTAGCTTGCCATGGCCAGAAGATCAGTGTTCTAAGTTCGAAGCAGTACACTTGCTCGTGGACGATGTCGAGGAAGAGGAAGAAGGTGCGCGAAGAAGAAGAAGAAGAGAGTGTTGTGACTGCAGCACCGGCGCCTGCACCGCCGGTGCCGTGAGTGCGAGCGATGATGAAGAAGAAGAAGCACGCTTGCCATGCCGTCCACCACCGGTGGTCGGCGTGTGAGCAGGGGTGCTTCGGCAGTGCAGAAGAAAGAAGGCAAGTCTTATCGGCAAGGGAAGGCTAAGCCTTTCTTCCAGGTCTCCCTCTCTCCATCTAAATACCATGTGTTTGGAGGTGGAGGAGGGGGCTATCGTTACTCGCTGGCCGTTTCCTGTCCTTAAGCCATGTCCATGTGTCGTGCTCCATCAATCTGCTCTAATCAGAGAGTCTCGTGTGTTGTGTTGTTAAATGTGGTGTTAGTTCTCAGGTAGAATAACGGCCAGTTCACAGTGTGTGTTGGTGTGACAGTGAGAGAAACTTGTGAGTAAGGTTTCTGAATTTTTACACTGAGCCGGTGATCCAGTCACTGGAATAAGAATATGTGTGTTGCTGTTACATTTGTGCAATGATAATTCGTTTGTGTCGCTGGTGTCCTCACAATCGCTCCCTTCCTGTCCAATATACAAACAGCTATTTGGGTGCAACTAATCTCGCATGCTCCATATCATGGATAATACTTTTGCGTAGAATCTGAAGTTACTGTTATAGTCACGGCACGATGCGGATCTAGAAGTGAAAATAGGTCGAAAAAAATAAATTAAAAATTGTAAGATCCAGATCAGATAAGAATCAAATCGAAATTTTATTTATTTTTAAACTAAAATTTAATAAAGATTAAAATAATTTGTGAAAAAATCGACGAGCCATGCCCCTTTTAACACCCCTATGCGAATCATGATGTTCAGGATGGCGAGCAAAGATACGGATCGATTCAAACTAGAATAGGTACTTTGAGAATCGAGAGCTTATATCGATCGACTGAGGCAGTTAACCAGGGCATATGCTCCCAAGCAAAGTGTAATTTTTGTTTGCATTTAGCCTCAGTTACCATCGTGAAATGCGTCTATGTCCACGGAACGATTTAGCCTCAGTTACTATCTTTGACTATTTTTTTATTAAATGTATAATAAATATAATATTTTTTTATAATTTGCTTTATCATTAAAGTTATTTGAAAAATAACTTATAATTTTACACAATTAATTTAATTTTTGAATAAGACAAACATTCATGTCCCGAATCTCTACATCACTGGATGCATTTGATCAAAGATTCTTACAAACTATTGCTGTGAAAGTGTCATATTATATTTTGCTACTCCCTTTGTTCTATTTTATAAGTGATTCTGGATCTGAGCACATAAGTTACAAAAAAATAGAAAATATGTGATGTTTAGAAAACGAGGAAAGATATAGTGGAGATATTCTAAACGAGGAGGAGTGAGATATTGCGGAGATGTATTGGAGAGAAAAAGTATTTATCGGAAAGTGAGAACAAATTATAATTTTAAAAAAAATTAGAAACCTAAAATGATTTATAATTTGGTATGGAGGAGTAATATACATATATGGATGCATCCTTGTGTTGGGTACTTGAAATTCTAGTGAAGACAGACATTTCACGTACCAAATATACCAAATACAAAATCATTTCCTAAATTTAGTAAGTTTTTTTAGATAGAATTTAGTACTCCGGTTTTTGGAAGTCCAAGCTCGTGACTTGCAAAATCAAGACTCCAAAAACTGGGTGAAAAAAATGGCATCTCGAAGCAGGCTGCGTGCGGGCCTCGTAACGGCCCAGGACGGACGGAGCGTCCACAATCCGGCCACAAGCGCTTCGCCAATTCACGGCCGCGTGGAGTGGTTAGGTTTCAATGCTCTCGCGCCGCCGCCTCCACTCTTCCCTTCCTCCACTCGCTCTCCCGTCCTCGGATTCGGATCGGGAGGCGGCCTCCTTCCGACAAGGTAAGTGACCCCTTCCGCTCCTTCTCCTCTGGTTCGTGTATGCGCTGCTGATTGGTGCTTCCGTATCTGATAGGCAAGTGATTCTTAATTTTAGTTGAATCCGCGCTCGTCAGATTCCCATTTCGTATTGCTAGGTGCTGTTGATTGCTTTGATTGAAGGATTCAACCCTATACGCCGTCATAGTGAAGTTTCGAGGTGTTTTAGCTGTAATCTCTTGCGTGCGGAATGCTTGTGTACTTTTTTTTTCTCCTATTCGTCACTTGCGTTGCCTTGCTGATTGATCCTTTTTGCTCATCGCGGCGCAGAAGAAACTTAGGCTACGTAGATCTATCGTTTCAGCGCGGTTTTGTAAACTTTGTGGCCTTTTCAGTGTCTCATGTTCTGTGTTCAGATAGGTAGTGGTATGATTTTGGGTGCTGTAATCAAGCATTGCTCATATAAGTCTTTTCCAGATTTAATTGATGTCTTAAGCCAGATACTTGTCCATTTCCAGTGTTATTCTTTGGCTTAGTTGTCCACACTTTTTTTTTTATTGATTTGGTTGTAACCAGACTTCTTCTCAGGAATTATAATTTGCTGTGTGATAATCAAAGGAAGTCAAGATGGTGAAGTTCACAGAGGAAGAGCTGCATCGCATTATAGACAAAAAGAACAACATCCGTAACATGTCTGTCATTGCTCATGTTGACCATGGTACGCCCCAGTGGAACCATCTCTACAAAAACTAATAGTGCTTTACTTATAGCTTGATCGCAATGTCTATGCTGCTATTTCAGTGTGCCACATTTATTTGGGTTCGATCAAATTTCTAATTGCCTATGTTCTAGTAGTGTTTTGTAGCAATGATTTTTCACATTTATGAAATATCACATGTTAATTAGCAAACTGATACTTCCTCCGTTCCAAAATTGTTGTTGCCAGTTAGTTCAAATTTGAACTCACTGTTGACAGCAATTTTATGATGGAGAGAGTACTTGATTGCTGTAATGTATTTCATGTGATTCACATATGTTTGTATAGCAAAATGAGAATCCTGATTCGATAGCTTATTCATTCTTATGTAATGGTGATCTAGCCATTGAAACGTTTGTCCTGAGACAACTAGTGGAAGCAGACTGAACAATTATATCAATTCATGATTCTTAGTATCTTCAACTGTATATTGTGTTGATGCTTCTATGCTTTTTGACTATTGCTTTTATGCTCCCAGGACAGTGCGCTCCTTTCCTGTCCAATATACAAGGAGTTGTTTGGGTCCAAGAAATCTTGCATGCTCCATGTCATGGATAATCCTTTTGCGTAGAATCTGAAGTTACTGTTACGGTCAGGGCACGATGCGGATCACGATGTTCAGGATGGCGAGCAAAGATACGGATGGATCCACGCTATGATATGTTTGAGAATTGAGAGCTTATATCGATCGACTGAGGCGGCAGTTAGAATCCTAATTAAGTTCCTAACCGGGGCATATGCTCCCAAGCAAAGTGTAATTCTTGTTTGGATTTAGCCTCAGTTACTACCTTTAACTATTTATCTTGTTAAATGTATAATAAATATTATATTTTTTTATAATTTACTTTATCATTAAAATTATTTAAAAGATAATTTATAATTTTACATAATTAATTTAATTTTTTGAACAAGATTGCTGGTTCGATTCCCTGTGATGTTGCTGTGCTTCTTTTTGACATTCCAATGCTTCGGTAACTGCAATGCAGTAATGAACACAGGGGCATTTCAGTCTCAAAACACCTCAAAATTGTAAAACGTCAAAAAATAGCAGTCAAAGTAGAAATAGTTAAAATGTCAAGAATTTTAAGACTGAAGGGAGTAGTTGGTCTGTGCTTTAAGGAAATCTTTCAGAGATTACTTGAAGGGGTTAGATATTTTTTTCTCTGAATTATGGTCAAAAGCTCAGATTCGTCTCTTAACTATAAAAAGGTTTAATTTAATCCATAAATTTTAGTTAAAGGATCAGTTTCATCTTTGGTTTCATGTGGTTACACACATAGTATGTCACATCATCGTTTTCTATGCCACATCAGCTTTAATTTTGGATTATAAATTTCAAATCAATTTTTTCGCAAACCATTACTCTATTTTTGGATCCGTTTGAACCATCATGTTCTTTAAAATTAATGCAAAATACATGGATATATTTTTTATATTTATATTTTTAAAATCAATATTTTTGATACATTATATATATGTTCAAAGTCAATAACTTAAACATATTTTATATTTTTGATATTTTTATATACCTTTCATATTTTAAGAAAATAGAATCTTAATACAATTCAAATGTAGGAAATGCCATTTTTGTTAATGGAATAGAAAATTTGAATTTTTTATTTTTTATAATTGAATAAATACCAAAATATATTCACATGGGATATATAAATTTCATATATATTTCATATCATACATGGATCTTGTCTTGTTGCATTAATTCTAAAAGACATGATGGTTCAAACAAATTCGAAAACATATCTACAATTGACAGGAAAATAAATTTGAATTTTCGAATCCAAAATTTAAGCTGACGTGGCATGCCATGTGATGACATAGTATGCCACGTAGGCAGCCACATCATTCTAGAGATGAAACTGAGGCTACAACCAAAGTTTAGATATTAAACTGGACCTTTTGAAAGTTGATTAATGAAATTGAGCTTTTGATCATAGTCTAGGGATGAGATTAAGTATTATCCCTTCTAATAACGTTATAGTTTTTTAGATAAATAGAAATTTCATGAAGCAAATGACCTAGTCCCAACCTCTACATCATTGGATGTATTTAAGTCTCAAAACACCTCAAAATTGTAAAACGTCAAAAAATGGCAGTCAAAGAAGAAATAGTTAAAACTTTGAGACTGAAGGGGGGGTAGTTGGTGTGTGCTTTACTATATGTCTGAAAATCTTTCAGAGATTACCTGAAGGGATTATATTTTTTTTTCCGATCAAGAATTTTTAGTCTAGCTACTGTGTCCGGTCCTCTATTTCTAATAACGTTATATTCTTTTAGATAAAGGAAAATTCCATGAAGCAAATGACCTAGTCCCAACCTCTATATCATTGGATGCATTTGACCAAAGATTCTTACAAACCGTCGCTGTAAGACCAGGAATCTTTATTCTACATAGCAAATTGTTGGACGTTTTGAAGAGAAAGGAAAAATAATGTAAAAGACAACACGATAGCAGGAGTTCATCCAATCTTTTGTAGATGAAAATCCCACGATGAATATGCGAGCAAACACTGCTAAATTATGTACCAATAGACTAAGGTAGGAAAGAATTTTTTTAAAAAAAAAATCAGTAGGAAATTTGATATAGCTATGGGCTAGGTTTATACTAGCATAATCACTAGCAGGTCTAAGGCCCTTTTTGTTTGAGATTACTACATTATATAGTTTAGAGATTATAATCTACAGAGGTAACAAATAAGACAGCTTATTTATCAGATTATTTTAATTTTAAGCTTAGATTATTATAATCCAATAAACTGATTATTAAGTGCTTATTTGATATTATAATCTTTAAAAGTCTCACTACCTGTACCAAGTTGAAAAATAAGCTAGATTGCCAAACAAACAATCACATATTATAATCTCTAAATTATAAAATATTAAGATTATAATCTAGATTATATAATCTATTAGGAAAACAAACCGAGACTAAGCAATGTATTGACTTTCTACTCTAACCCCGAGAAGGGATATACGGCCCAGATGCCAGCCCAAAGGCGCCACACACACGCAAATCAGTGAGTGGGTAGGGTTTTAAGCACATCCCTCCCTGCGCCGCCGCCTCCCCAGCACCCATCCATTCCTCTTCTCACTCTCTCCCCTCCTCCGATCGGGAGGCGGCTTCCCCCAAACCCAAGGTGAGCGAGCCCTCCCGCACCCGTTCCTCTGGTTTCGTGTACGCGCTCCTGGTTGCTGCTTTCGTGTTGGCTAGGCGAGTGGTTTGTAGTTTCAGTCGGATCCGCGCTTGTCTGATCTCTGTTTCGTAGTGTGAGTTGAGTGCCGATTGGTTTGATTGATCCCAAGGCTTCAAGCCTTGATGTCGTTTCAGTGAATTCTCGAAGTAGATTATCTGTAATCTCCAGCGTGCGTATGCGAGTCTTACATGTTCTCTAGATGACCATCTGACGCGTCCGATGCTTGACTTCACACCCGCAATGCGTAGATACCTTTTAGAGTTCTACTTGCGTTTCCATGCCGTCCAATACTTTTTGCTCGTTAGGGTGTAGAAGAAGCTTGGGTAACGTAGATCTAGCATTTCTGCGTGGTGGCATGAAGGTAGGTCGTACTCTGATTTTGATTTTTGTAGCCAAGCTTCACTCATAGTCAGTTGAAACGCTTATCATTTAATTTCTCTCTCTATCTATATTTTACAAATTCTATTTTCTATCATCTTATGATGCCCTGATCCAAATGTTTGTTCATTTTCAGTGACCTTCTTTGGCTTAGTTATTCACACTGTTTTTTACTGGTTGATTTGTAACTAGGCTTCATCTTGTGAATCAGGAATTAGAAGTTGCAGTGTGATATTCAAAGGAAGTCAAGATGGTGAAGTTCACAGCAGAAGAGCTGCGGCGCATCATGGACAAAAAGAACAACATCCGTAACATGTCTGTCATTGCTCATGTCGACCACGGTATGTTCCTCATTTTACAGAAACAATAATTATTTACTTCTATCTTGATCACAATGTCTATGCTGCTATTTTAGTGTGCCACATATATTTGGTCCGATCAAATTTCTCATTGCCTATGTTCCAGTACTGTTTTGTAGCAATGATTTTTCCCATTTATGAAATATCACATGTTAATTAGCAAACTTATACTTCCTCCATTCCAAATTTGTTGTCACTGTTTAGTTCAAATTTGAGCTAACCGTCGACAACAATTTTATGACGGAGAGAGTACTTGATTGCTGTAGTGTATTTCATGTGATTCACATATTTTTGTATAGCAGAATGGGAATCCTGCTTCAATAGCTTATTCATTCTGATGTAATGGTGATCTAGTCATATTATGATTGGTAAAACGAAATACTTGTCCTGAGAAACAGCTAGTGGAAGCAGACCGAACAATTATATCAATGCATGATTCTTAATATCTTAAACTGTATATTGTGTTGATGCTTCTATGCTTTTTGCCTATTGCTATTATGCTCCCAGTAGATTCTTAAGGTAATGTTTGCTACTACCTTATTCAGTCTAATCACTATTCTGTGCTTCCTTCAACAATCATGGTTTCTGTTTCATGACTGCTTTGCTTTATTTAGTTGCTGGCACCTCATCATTTTTTTTGTTTCACTGTAATGTACTGACAAACTTTTTCGCTATTAGCCAGCACTAAGCTATGGTGTTATGTATCCTCTGCAGGCAAGTCCACACTTACAGATTCACTTGTGGCTGCTGCTGGGATTATTGCCCAGGAAGTTGCTGGTGATGTCCGCATGACTGATACTCGTGCAGATGAGGCTGAGCGTGGTATCACAATCAAGTCCACTGGTATCTCTCTTTACTATGAGATGACTGATGAGTCACTAAAAACATACAAGGGTGCGAGAGATGGGAATGAGTACTTGATCAACCTTATTGATTCACCTGGACACGTTGACTTTTCCTCGGAAGTCACAGCTGCTCTTCGTATTACTGATGGTGCTTTGGTTGTGGTTGACTGCATTGAGGGTGTTTGCGTTCAAACTGAAACTGTGCTGCGTCAAGCCCTTGGTGAGAGGATTAGGCCTGTCCTTACAGTGAACAAGATGGACAGGTGCTTCCTTGAGCTTCAGGTTGATGGTGAGGAAGCCTACCAGACTTTCTCCCGTGTCATTGAGAATGCCAATGTCATCATGGCAACCTATGAAGACAAGCTCCTTGGTGATGTCCAAGTCTACCCAGAGAAAGGAACTGTTGCTTTCTCTGCTGGTCTGCACGGTTGGGCCTTTACTCTCACAAACTTTGCCAAGATGTATGCATCCAAGTTTGGAGTGGATGAATCTAAGATGATGGAGAGGCTCTGGGGTGAGAACTTCTTTGACCCGGCCACAAAGAAATGGACCACAAAAAACACAGGCACACCTACTTGTAAGAGGGGATTTGTTCAGTTCTGCTACGAGCCAATCAAGCAAATCATCAACACCTGCATGAATGACCAGAAGGATAA
>BCLH01000560.1:51740-84582 GCA_001602315.1 Zoysia pacifica | reverse complement strand
TCATCAGAGCCTTGCCCATCAGCTCCTTCTCATCAGACTTCATGGTCACATTAAGCTTTTGCAGCATGGGCCACAATTTATCCTTCTGGTCATTCATGCAGGTGTTGATGATTTGCTTGATTGGCTCGTAGCAGAACTGAACAAATCCCCTCTTACAAGTAGGTGTGCCTGTGTTTTTTGTGGTCCATTTCTTTGTGGCTGGGTCAAAGAAGTTCTCACCCCAGAGCCTCTCCATCATCTTAGATTCATCCACTCCAAACTTGGATGCATACATCTTGGCAAAGTTTGTGAGAGTAAAGGCCCAACCGTGCAGACCAGCAGAGAAAGCAACAGTTCCTTTCTCTGGGTAGACTTGGACATCACCAAGGAGCTTGTCTTCATAGGTTGCCATGATGACATTGGCATTCTCAATGACACGGGAGAAAGTCTGGTAGGCTTCCTCACCATCAACCTGAAGCTCAAGGAAGCACCTGTCCATCTTGTTCACTGTAAGGACAGGCCTAATCCTCTCACCAAGGGCTTGACGCAGCACAGTTTCAGTTTGAACGCAAACACCCTCAATGCAGTCAACCACAACCAAAGCACCATCAGTAATACGAAGAGCAGCTGTGACTTCCGAGGAAAAGTCAACGTGTCCAGGTGAATCAATAAGGTTGATCAAGTACTCATTCCCATCTCTCGCACCCTTGTATGTTTTTAGTGACTCATCAGTCATCTCATAGTAAAGAGAGATACCAGTGGACTTGATTGTGATACCACGCTCAGCCTCATCTGCACGAGTATCAGTCATGCGGACATCACCAGCAACTTCCTGGGCAATAATCCCAGCAGCAGCCACAAGAGAATCTGTAAGTGTGGATTTTCCTGCAGAGAGCACATTACACCTTATGTTATTGCATGCTAAGAGGGAAATAATACACCAGTATATTACAGTGAGAAGGAAAAAATGAAGAGGTGCCAGCAACTAAATAAAACAAAGCAGTCATGAAACAGAAACCATGATTATTGAATTGAAGGATGCATAGAATAGCAATTGGACTCAGTAAGGTAGAAAACATTACCTTAAGAATCTACTAGGAGCATAATAGCAATAGGAAAATAGCATAGAAGCATCAAAACAATTTACAGATGAAGATCTTAAGAATAATGCATTGATATAATTGCTGGGTCTGCTTCCGCTAGCTGTTCCTCAGGACAAGTATTTCGTTTATCAATCATAGGATGACTCAATCACCATTACGCCAGAATGAATAAACTATCAATCCTAAGATTCCCATTTTGCTATACAAAAATATGGAAATCACATAAAAGACACTACCGCAATCAATTACACTCTGTTCTAAAATTGTTGTCACCTATTAGTTCAAATACTAACTGGCAACAACGATTTTAGAATGGAGGGAGTAAAAGTTTGCTAATTAACATGCGTTATTTCATAAAATGGAAAAAATCATTGCTACAAAACAGTACTAGAACGGTAGAACAGATGCAATGAGAATTTTAATGAAGCAAACAAATGTGGTATATCAAAATAGCAGCTTAGACATTCTGTTCGAGATATAAGTAAAGCATTATTATTTTCTGTAGAAATGGTTCTTCTGGAACATACCATGATCGACATGAGCAATGACAGACATGTTACGGATGTTGTTCTTTTTGTCCATGATGCGCCGCAGCTCTTCCGCTGTGAACTTCACCATCTTGAATTCCTTTGAATATCACACTGCAACTTCTAATTCCTGATTCACAAGACGAAGCCTAGTTACAAACCAACCAGTAAAAAACAGTGAACAACTAAGCCAAAGAACATCACTGAAAATGGACAAGTATTTGGTTCAGGGCATCAAACAATGGTAGAAAATAGTATAGAAATTATATAGAATATATATAGATTAAATGATGAGCTTTTCAACAAACTGTATAAGTGAAGCTTGGCTACAACAATCAAAATCAGAGTACGATCTATGAACACAAATCATTAGAAACCAATGAAAGGCCATTAGTCCATGACACCACGCAGGAATGCTAGATCTACGTTACGCAAGCTTCTTCATCCTACTGAGCAAAAAAAGTATAGGACGGCATGGAAACGGAAGTAGTGAACTCAAAAAAGTATCTACGCATTCGGGGTGAAGTCAAGCACCAAAGGCGTCAGATGGGCATCTAGAAAACATGTAACACTCGCATCCGCACGCTGGAGATTACAGCTAATCTACTTCGAAAATTCACTGAAACGACATCAAGGCTTGAACCCTTGGGATCAATCAAACCAATCGGCGGTCAACTCACACTACGAAACAGAAATCGGACAAGCGCGGATCCGACTGAAACTAGGAACGACTGGTCTAGCCAACACGAAAGCAGTAACCAGGAGCGTATACACGAACCAGAGGAGCGGGGGTGGAAGGGGTTGCTCACCTTGGGTCAGGGGAAGCCGCCTCCCGATCCGAGGAGGGGAGAGAGTGAGGAGAGGAATGGATGGGTGTCGGGGCCGGCGGCGCAGAGGGGAAGTACTTAAAACCCTACGTACTCGACGGTGAGTGTGTGGTGGGAGCCCTCGTGGGCCGGCATCTGGGCCGTATATCCTTTCCCGCGGTTAGCGTTGAAAGTCAATACACCGCTCAGGCCTGCTAGTGATTATGCTATTTAGTCTAGCCCATGGCCATGTCAAATTTCCTACTAGAAATGTTTTGCTTTCTTTCTTTCCTACAATTAGCCTATTGCTACAGAATTTAACAGTCTTTGATTTCATATTTATCATCTACAAAAGATGAGATAATCTCTGCTATCATGATCTTCTTCTACACTGGTTTTCCTCTCTCTCTCCATAACGTCCAACAGTTTGCTTCGTAGAAATGTAGAATAAAGGTTCCTGGTCTTACAAAGCGCACATAAGCATGGAAAGGCAACACTTTTCCTTTGGCCTTTACCCCAATTGGATAATGTTGTATATGAACTAGTAAGGTTCATTTTTACATAGGGATGAAAAGTAGTGACTTATAGATTCACCTCTGAAGCTCTTTGTTTCAATCAAATGAACCAGTACTAGTGTGTAGGTGAGCCTAAGAGTCACCAATTTTCACCTCTAATGTAACCACCCGTAACTGAGGGTCGCTAGTTTATTATTGGTCACTGGTAGAATGAATGGATGGTCAGAATTTCTAACTTTATTTAGAGCTCTAGATTGTGAATTTCGTTTTAAAGCAATTAGAAACACATGACTCTCTATTGAAAAAATATAAAAGAAGTGATTCTATTCACAACATTTTATCACATCAAGGATATCAAGGGCATTTACAGACACAAGACATGTACAAGTCTCCATGACATTTTAACACATCACGCAACAAAAGAACCGAGGGGTTCAGACCTCGCGAGACAAGGGGCCACACGCGACAGGACTCAGTTGTTACTGGACGACACTTGCAGGTACTGAAGCCTCATCACCAACTGCTCAGAGAAGAGAAGTGAAGAGGTTGTCTAAACGAGTGATTAATTAGCTATTAATTCATTTTGTTTCTGTGAAGGTCGGAAGGACAGCTAATTATCTGCGTTCATCATTAGATATCCACAGCAGCAGCAGCAGCAGCAGCAAGCGTCAGTGTCCATCAGCACAGCGCAACGGCGCCGTCCGAGGTCGCCTGCAGCATCATGTACATGCCGGCCTGGTCCGTCAGCTCCTGCGCCGCCGCCCCGGCTGCTGCCGCCACCGGCTCGACCTCGATCACCGATAGCCGCTGCAGCAGCGCCGTGAGCGCCTCGCGCATCCAGTCATACCGGCAGAGCTGGTAGGCTTCGGTAGGGGAGAGCTGTTTTTCAGGTGATCATAGACAGATCAACACTGTCAGATCAGTATCTGAATTGATCCTGTGGTGCAGAGATCTGCATTGCCACCTTGAGGTGTAAGTGTAATGGTTGGTGGACAGGGGCTACTCACCCATCGCCGGTTGTGAGTGGCCTGCTCCGGCCATGACTCGAGCTCCTCGGTGACCTCCATGGCGAAGATGAAGCCCTTGCAGGCTCCCCTGGGGCTGGTGCTGTTCTGACTGCTCTTGCTCTTGAACACCCAGTGTCCCAATGGAGAGCTCTGGTGCAGCAATAGCAAAAGGCAATTGTCAGTAACTCAACCAGCATCCCGTGTGAAAACTAAAAACCAACAAGTTTTATCACTGCTGCAGGTTACAAAATCCATACAGATTATGAAATTTCAGAGTAGCAGATATTCAAAACTCCCAAAGTTGAATTGAGCGGCACAGGACTGATGAAAGGTGCAGGGAACACTGTAGGGCAAGTAGGAAACACACCACATGCATGGTGGTTGGGATCATGTATGGACCGGAGATAACCTACTGACCTAGTAGGATCCGTAGGAAATTAAGTTCCAAGTTCCAACCGCAAGCCGGCCAAGGAACGAAGTATGGAGGAAACTGGGGGAAACAATAATACAGTATACACCCGAGATCTTCGCCAACCAGAAAATCACAATGATTTATTAGGTGTATCGCGTTATAGAATGCGAGTAACGATACGGTTTATCCCCTCAACTTGCAATATTAATTCGGTTGGTTAGTCTCGAACACTGTTTTCTTTTTTTTGCAAATCATCAAACGAGCTGATGAAGGTGTTTCTATTGCTACAGCAGCCCTTGCCATGAGAATGCAGTGCCTATGCAGAAACTTCTCTGTCCCTTTCACTGCCATGC
This sequence comes from Zoysia pacifica, assembly GCA_001602315.1. NCBI lineage: Eukaryota > Viridiplantae > Streptophyta > Magnoliopsida > Poales > Poaceae > Zoysia > Zoysia pacifica. Next base: position 79,880 of record BCLH01000560.1, on the reverse strand, counting down.
ATGGTCACTGTCAACGTAAGGAGAGGCTGTTTGGTGCTGGTTAATTCAAACTGTGTGATTGGAAGTGTCCAAGCCCTAAATTACCATTCGTTAGCTTTCGATGTGACCAAATCAACCGGACGATAGCGCCAAATTGTGGCGTTAAATTACTGCTGAGGCCACAAATTTCCCCTTAGAAACGACACTGAATAGGCGTTTGCTGCGATCGATGCAGACTTGTCAAGATTGGGACATTTCAGACGCTTACTATAACGCAACATGGCCGGGGCACCATCAATACGTAAGTGAGCATCACTTGGGAGTATAATGAAATGTTCAAGAATCACGTTTCTTCTACTGAGTTTCAGAACTTCTACTGAGTTGCGGACGAGCTTGTAGCTCGTTGGTAGAGCGGCTCGTTGAAGCCGACGACCCAGCGCATCCGCATGGGATGGGGATAAAAATCCCTCTTTCAAAAAAAAAAAAAAAAAAGAACCGTGGAGTTTAAAGCCGGGAACCGCAAGTGCTAAAGAATGCAATGGCACAGCGGCATGCAGAGAAAATGATGGAACTGATAGCTGCTAGTACTAGAGAGGCGAAGGCGTCGTTGCTTACGTTGATGATGCCCTTGACGCCGGCCTCCTCCATCGCCTCGCGGCACGCTGCCTGGTAGACGTCCTCGTCTTCCTCCCACCCGCCCTGCCAACGACGGCACGCGTTCAGGAATCAGAAAAACAGGCCATGATGCCGAATGCTGATCGTCGCTACAGCGGTTACCTTGGGGAAGACCATGTCGGTCCGGTTGGGCGTGGAGATCATGAGCACCTCCACCTGCTTGTCGGGGTCGTCGTCGTGGCCGGGGCTGCTGCAGGGGTTGCCCTCGTCGTCCTTCTTCACCCGGTACGGCACGCACCTGCATGCACATCCATGACACGGTAAGCCGGCCATGGGATGCGTCGTACGTTGCCGAACTCAATGAAGAACAGAACCCTCCCGAAGCAAGAAATCGGAAGCAGAGGAAGAGAGAGAGAGAGAGAGGCACCGACCCGGCGACGAGGCGGTGGTCGTTGTCGTAGCGCTGCTTCTGCCGGCCCTTCCTGGCGGCTGTCTTGTCGTTGTCAGACGCCATGGCCGCTGCTGCGCACTCGAAGGCAACGACGGACATGCATGTGAGCACGCGTACAGCCAGCTACCTCCTACCTCCACGGGAATGGCGGAGAGGAAAACGGCGAGAAGGCAAAGAAGCCGCAGCGACGGCGACAGCGAGCAAGACCAACTCACCTTGCCTTACAAACAGCGAGCAGGATCAAAAGGTACGGGACAAAGGCAGACGGAGGCAGAAACTGCTACACCCTCCGACGCGACGCGAGGCCGGGACGGGGTGATGCCAGCAATGACGCCACGATCTTATCTTCCCCTGGCCCCTGGGAAAGTAAAAGAGGAGAAAAACCGGGAAGCCGAAGCTGTTGACGCGGTATGGCAAGAGACGAGAAACAGGGGGCTGGGCAGAGGGTGGACGGGGGGAGGAGGGATTGGCCGAGGCGATGCGTGCTATAAATGGCGCGCTCTCGGAAACGGGGCGCGACGAGGGCAAGGTGACGGCATGGCTGCCGATGCCGCTGTCATCGCCTTCGCCACCACCGACCGCCCGCGACCGTCTCCCCCGCCCGGCCCCAAAAATGGAACCACGAGGAAACCTGCTCTGTTTCTGCTGCTTCCTCCACGTTAGGTAACTGATGGCACCTTGAGCTGAATCCTTCCTGTATCTTGAGCCGACGTACTGCTGGCTGCTGCAAAAGAGAAGGGACGACTACAGATGAAATATTTCGTTATGTAATTGCAAACTCTGTACTTTCGGATGGTCTTACTAACGGGTTCTGCATGAAATTCACAAAATCAAACATATGCAATTTTCTTGAAAAAGACAAATTATTTACTATTGTCGAAAAGGTCCATTTTAACGTGCGGCGTATGTAGAGTATCTGATTAACCATTTAAATTCAAACAAAAATCGAAAAAACTGGTCGAAAACCATTTTAAATGGAAAATTCAAAATTTAAACAAACTGGTACAGTAAACCAGCTAGTTTTACGGGTTAGCCAAGCGGTTTCACCGGTTAGTCGGTCGGTTTCTTCAGTTTTTACGGTTTCAGATTTTAAAATTTGAAACCCACTGGTTAGCCGATCGGTTTTACCGGTTTTCGGTATTCCGAATTTTTTCAAATTTTCAAAATTTTTAAAATTTTTAAAACGAAAACCAGTCGTTCGGTAAACCGGACCGGACCGGTTTCATCGAAAACCGCGAAAACCGGTCAGTTTTGAATAGTTTTGTAAACCTTGCATAGGACAAGAGCCACGCACGTGGTGAGACGAAATCAACAAAACGTTTCATCCCTAAAAAAAACATACGGTTCCTCCATTGTGTTGTCATACATATCATGTGGACACAGATAGTGACTAAATTGGTGTGTTACTAAACATCCCACAAGCAAACCTACGCAAAACATTTTGAAGTTTCGTACGAATCCAACCCATCCTTTTATGTAGTACTAGCTCTTATGATACAACAAAAACAACAATAAAACCTCTTAGGATGCATGACTATTTTTCTATTATTCATACTTCGACAAAATCGCCAATGTTTTTGTATTACTATTGAAGCCAAAACACCCGTTGTAAGCATTGAACAATGGCGTTCGGTGGCATGCTGAGCCTTAGGCGCGGACGTATTTTTAAGGTGGAGTGCCTGACTGACCAAGCTGATCTATGCTTGAATAAGAAAATTTTAGCAAACACTTGGAGCAGAGCAGGCAAACGCCAAATTAGAAAGAGGGACCTAGATTTCATAGAAGATATGCTATTGTTGATGTTGAAACATGTGTCCAGATGCCGTGCTGCGTAGTACCTCTGATGACGTCCATCTGATAGCCTGAAAAACTAACCGGCAGATAGATTAGATACTAGTATCTAGTGGCAGACACTGGATAGGAAAAAAGGATAGGACAACAATGTGCAGAATTATTGGTGCGCTGACTAAGTTTTTGCCTGGGTGGTATCTGGTGATGATTCCAGTGATGGCATTGTGGAAAAACTTGTACTCTGCTTGCTGCAGCAATAACAGTAGACAGGGGTGAAAGACATGATGCTTGTGGGCAAGTAGGGATGCAAATTCCTGAACAGTCGTCTAGTTTAGCCAAAAAATACATGTGGAAGAACAAAGATCAATTTTCTGCCACCAGGATATCAGCATTACTGCCCAGATATAGAGAAACATATATTATATAGCTCTGTTCCTTCTATGTTTCCAGCGTAATAATTAACCAATGGCATGCGCTCTATTGTAATGAAATGTTGGAAAATCATTCCGGATCTTTCGAAAAATCAGAAAGAAAATATGTCAATCATATGATGCTTAATTATTTTATACATTCTTACAATAGTAATAAGAAACTTCGTAGGGGGGATCAAAGTCCATTGGACTGACTTTGCTAGCCCCACAAGCGTTCATGTCTTGTCATGTAGGGTGATCGCGAGAGGGTGGGGCCTGGGCGACCATTGGCTGCTGTCAATATGAGGGTCGTCCTCACCTCATCCTGTCCTGTCCTGCGTGGCGTGCCCATCTGCTTGCCGACATGCCGCCATAGAATCAAATGAAGGTGGAAGCTTCATTCATCCAAGACCTTGTTGGTCTTCAACCAGGTTGATGGATCTGTCCGGGTTAATGGAACTTCCGGTGGCAGATGGGCAATGGGGTATGGGCCAGAGGGCAGCGTCTCGACGGCCGCTGCAATGCGATTGCTCTTGCTGAAATTTTGCTGCGTAGGGCGTGCTATCAGCATGTCGCTGCCTGCCGCCGTAACCAGAGCTGCGAAGCTTCTGCGTGACTGCGTCGTAACCAGAGCAATCGGTTCCGGTGGAGTTGCAAGTCGTCCCATCTATAGCTAGACGCAGAAGCTACACTGCATAATAATGCAGCATCCGGGAAGAACTCAAAGTCAGAAGACGACTTAGTACCGGGATGGGCAGGAGACTGTTTGGCCCGCTGTAGAGGAGCGAATTTGGCCCAATGCATGGAGAGGTCGGATCGACCAGAAAGCTGTACGTCCATAAAAAAACTTGAAAGATCTATATGCTTTAATCTCTGTTTCTTCCAGTATTAAAAAAAGGAGAAAACTGTACATCACAAAGTGAGTGTGAGCCAATAAAAAATTGTACTAACAAAAAAATGTTAATTGTTAAATAACCAAAAAGTTTAAAGGCAAAAAAATTATTTGACGAGAGTGGGATTTGAACCCACGCCCTTTCGGACCAGAGCCTTAATCTGGCGCCTTAGACCGCTCGGCCATCTCGTCGTGTATGGCTGCTGGACAAAATAGTATTATAACTCCATTAACAATGGATCACACGTACCCCGTGACCATGTCCGTCCCTCACCCATCTCGCGTGTGCGCATGCGCCGAAAAGCAACCGCGGCACACACCAAAAATGCAACCCCAGGATGATCTCTCACACGCCATGCCCGCACCGCCTCTCACGCTTGACTCCTATATAAACCCTCCCAACAGCACGCACCAGCTCCCAACAACTCACCACTACTCGAGATGCACGTACGCACGGCCATGGCGCGTCGTCGCGGCACCGTCCTAGTTCTCCTCGTCGTCGCGCTGGCCGGCATCGCCGACCTGGCGTCCGCCGAGACGTTAGGCTCCGTCGACGACCAAACAACTGCAGCGCTGGTATCGTCCGCGCCGTCCCCGGCCCCTGACGGCGGCGGCGGGAACGCGGAGGACTTGAACGGCATCATGCAGTGCATGATGGGCTGCTTCACGCAGGTGTTCGGCTGCTCGTTCGGGTGCATGGGCAAGGGCCCCGACCTCCCGCTCTGCATCATCAGCTGCGACTCCAAGAGCGTCGTCTGCATGATCCGCTGCGGCCTCACGCCGTCGCCGCCGTCGCCCAAGCCTCCGGCACCCACGCCGCCCGGGCCCCAGCCGCCGTCTCCTAAGCCTCCCGCGCCCAAGCCACCTGCGCCTAAGCCACCGGCACCCACGCCACCCGCGCCCGGGCCGCCCTACGTCCCGCCGTACGCCGTCGCTGGTGGCCGCAAGATCGAGACATACGCCTGAACACCAGCCGACACACGGATCCGACAACGTGCTATATAAACTCTTGAGGTACGGTATATACGCATCGTCATAGAAAAAAAAATGGGCATTTCTCGTGCCATTAAGATATCGATTAGTTATCATCACCTTGATGATCTCTGTGTTGTAAGAGTGTTAGCATATATAGATACCCCGTCGTGCAGGCAAATATTTGTGAAGGGTCATGTCTACTGACTCGTATGTAATTGGGGTAATGGCTACTGACTCATGTAATTAGTAATGTGTGCAAACATTCTGGACGATGTGCTATTCATTTTATGCCATTTATATTCATTCGCTATAGCATTATGTATTTAGTATATATACAAAAAAAATCAACAAAATTATGTTGTTACATCCACAAACATTGATGCGTTCAAATAATTAACTCTTTCTCTTGAGCATTTCCAATATTAATTCAGGCTTCCTACACACCTTGCGCTCCATACAACACAGTGAGAAGACATTAGTGTCCACCCTAGGGCTAGTGCCACCAAATGGAGCAGCCTTTTTGCCAAGTTCCTTCGGTTTTGTTGGATACTTTGAAATCTTCAGCCTCTTCCTTCCCAAACCCACAGAGATATTAAGACATCCACCATTTATCTCGTGCTCAGTTTCATTTGATGGGATGGTTCTTTTCTTCGGTATTGACAATGCAAACCTCCTGGGAACATTGATCCTCTCATGAAGAATTTTATTAGCATCACCCAAATTATTGAAACCGTTTGGTCCATGGCTCAGTAGTTCATCCAACTTAGATGACAAGCATCCATGATGCTGCTGGCTTGATTTGGCTGGTCTCCAAACTGAAACTGTTGCAGTTGAAATGGAATGATGCGGGTGGTTGAGTGCCGTTTCAAAAAGTTTCTGGTGTGGGAAAAAGGAGCCATCCCTAATGAGTTGGCTTGTCTTAAGGCGCTCAACAATCTTGATCCAAAGTCTCTCAAGCGGATAAATGGTTTCTCCTTGTATTTTATAGTAGTATGCTCCAGATAAAGAAAGCCATTCGGTAAGCTGATCTCCAATGATCTGCAAGCATTGAAAAGGTATTTTCACAGTTAACATAAAGTATGTTCTCCTAAGGTGAACTTGATGCCCTCTGATAAATTAAAAAGTACTACATCCGTTGCTACATATAAGCATTTCTAGGTTTGGATAAAGTCAAATTCTTTTAATTTTTACTAATAATATTTAGAAAATTATATAAGTTTTAATATAAAAATATATTTTTTTGTGAAAGTTTATTTCATGACGAATCCAAAATATATATTTTATATATAATAAAATATTATTAGCTCTATATTATTAATGATCAAAGTGATAAAAGTTTGACTTTGACTAAATCTAGAAATGCTTATATTTTGGAATGGAGGGAGTAACATGCAATTGGAACTGGAAAGATGTGGGTGACCTCAATGAAGCGAAGAATATCTTTCTCCAAAATAAAATTTCCAACAGAAGTGGACAGAGACATGAAAACCCTAAAATATGACCAAGAGAAAGCAATGAGATACTAATATAAGTAAACAATCCAAACGGCTTACAGTCAACTATGGTTACTCACCTATTTGTGACTTGGTGCTTTGCACTTGGATTTGCTTTCAAATAAAAGCTTGATAGTTTCATAAACCTGCATAAATCATGAAATACATGGATTATAATTGAATCCATTTTTATGTTAGGCAGTACAAATCAGAGGTGTTCCATCAAGAAGTATATGTCAAATACCTGTTAATTATCTTCATGCAACTCACTGAAAAGTCGGGCTGTCTGCATCCAGTAGAGTCTTCATTTTGTTTGTTCAACTCTTGGTCATCAGTGTTCAAAAGTTGGTCATTTTGTAGCAGTCCAACAATTACTTCACCAAGAGTAGAAAGTATAGCAGTATTTTGAAGGTTCTCTGAACAATGCTCAAGGTTGGCTTGGAGCAGTGGCATGTTCTCATCAATAACAGTAACCAAATATTCATAGAAGCCCCCTAAGAAAACCTGAGAAGCAGCCTTTGAACCACAAAAGGAGTCTACAGAGAGGGATCTATAAACTTCTAAAGCCAATTCCACCCCTGGGTCTTGTGTAACAGGAGCATGTGTCTTGGATCTGCTTTCAGAATTTGGAAAAACACACTGCAGTCCAGGGTATAAAAGAGCAAAAAATGGATAACAGAAGAAATGATAGAGCACATCACGGCTACTGGATCCATAAATTACTTCCAAGCAAAAGCTATTTTGTTTGTTTAGGCTTTTTGCAACTATATTCCATACCACTAACCATTTTATAGCCGTCCTATTAAATACTGGATAGCTTAGCTGCATATACATAAAAGAAACAGCAGAATGAAAGTTTTCCAAGATATCTGAAGACAAGACAATTAAAGCCAACTTCTCGGCAATGTCATGTGACAGCTCTCCAGTAAACTCAGCAACCATTGACAGAGACATTGCAGTCATGTAAACTCCTGGAGAAACCATCTCGTTGTAAGAAAGTGGCCTGACTTCCGGGCACAATACCTTTGGACTCAATTCTGCATATTGCTTCACCTTTATATGTTCAATGTCTAAGCATATCTCAAACTTCTTGGAAGCCAATAAAGAATGATCCAATTCCTCCACAACAATATTTACAAACCGAAGACCAAATTCCAACAACATTGCACATTTATTTCCATTATGATTTCCTACATTATCCAGAAAGAATTTCTTTACAAACTTGCACATGTTAGTAATGCATTCTCTGACTTGTCCATAAGCAAGCTGAGCTTTGAGTTCATTTGTAATGCCTTGTAGTAGGGATCTAAAAATCTGTGTTGTGAAATCCAAAACCACCACATTCATTTCAGGAATCATGTCTAGAAATATGTCCGGGTTTAGAATTGTGCCAAGAATCTCAAGGTGAATATGAAAGCAGCTAATGCCCCATGGTAGCCATTTGATGTGTCCAACATCTAACAAGGCCTTGAGATGCGTGCACGACTGGGCTAGCAAGTTTCGATTAACTGGGGTATGAAAATTCTCTGTGTGTCTAACTTTTGGTAACACAAAGTCATAGAAAAGACTCATGCAAAATGACCATAGAGGCTTGTTCAGATCATTGATTCCAATGGAGAAAACTATTTTGAGTATCGGCACAAAAGCAGCCTCCAGAATTGGTAAGTTGTTGATCAAATGACCAAGTTTATATAGAAGGTAATGCCATGTACTCAAGCAAGAAGAACATAGCGCAATACTATGACTTCTTGACAGAACTCGACATAAAGGCATCATAATTAACTTAATCCTTTTCACATGCGCACCTGCATGTTCTCTTAGTACTAATGAAGATACCACTGGTTCTTGACCTGCAGTCTTTGCAGCCTGATTTGGAAAAAATGCATCCACCAATTTTTTCCAGGAAGCCTGTTAAACTGACAGGATTAATATTATGTACTAGATAATTTTTTACTATTAGGAAACTAATTCACTAGGAAACTTTAATTATTAGGAAAGTGATTCTACTTCAGAAGAAAGAACAGATAGTTTTACTTACCATTGTAGCAAGCTGAACTTGGGGGTCAAGATCAATGAACATCTTCTCAGGAATCTTAAGGAGTTTATTAAGAAGGCGCCTATTACTTAATGCACTTGCACCAAGCAAGGATATGATCCATCCCCACGAATTTACTGCTTGAACTTTCTTTGATGGATCATCAAGCATATTCATCATACATGATAGTAGTTGTTGTTCAAGGTCTGAAGCTACTATCTACACAGATATCACATTAGAAAAAGTGAAATTAGGAAACAGCTGGCAGAGAAAATTTCGTAAATAGCTGGAAACTCAGTCATCATAGCAAGTAAAACATAAAAAACTAGTTACAGGGAGGTAGCACTGAACATATAGATTTTCACATACTATACACCTCACAGATACCAATGCAGGAGGCAACGTCCTACATCATATATGTTGGCCTAATAAACAATCTACTAAACAATTTATAGTTTGTGTTGGAACATGGCTTCTGTAATACATTCCAAATAATAAAACTTTCTGAATAACTCTGAACCGACTATTCTGAGGCCTGCAATTGCAAATTTTGATGTCAAGTCTTTTAGCCTGCTACATAGTTGATGGCAAGTTCTTTTGCTAACATTTTGCACATTTCTACCAAAGGCATGCCACGGGTGATGCAATGTGTGGCAGGCAGAACACTAATATGCCACCAACTGGTGAAAATAAGCTGAATCTCTTAGTACATACACATTGAGAATAAAAAACAAGAATTGAATTGTGTCTGATCCATATATAGCTTCTCTCAAGTTAAAATAACCTGATCTCCTCATACCTTTCGGTAAACTCTGTTAGAGTGGTTGCACCAAGGTAGTTGGGGTGTCTAATACAGATAGATCCACATGGATTTCTTCTAATAGTACTAAATGCATATTTATTAACAGAAACATCTTTCAGATACCTTGGAAAGAAGAGGTTGAGGTGGCAGAAGAACGCCTGACACTTTAATGAGGCATCTTTCTGACATGTCCCTTTCTGGCTTGTCAGCACTTAATAGTCTTCGATATATTGGCGGAGCCCACAAGCTTGATAGATCTCTCATTCTTTGAGGACTTTGTTCAGCAAGTTTCATGACAGCCTTCAGCAGAAGTTTTCGATGAATAATACATAAAAAGGAGCGAGAAACAAGAATCAAGGTATGTATACCCTAGATGTCTAGCAATCTATACCCTCAATCATAAAAGGAAGAATAAAAAAGAAGTCCCATGAATTAAGAACTTATGCACGATTGAAGGCAAATGTATTCAAATTACAAGCATTCTCAAATAATATGGCTATTTGGTAAGCTGTAGAGCAATTATTTATGTTAGCAAATTGATCATTAGTTGTATGTGGAATTTCTAAGACCAAAGACAAGCAGGGAGGCATAGTTTGGGTAGGCACTCAACTAACCTGAGCTGCCTCAAATGTTGTTGACAGCGAACCAAATTGATTGTCAAGTGCATGAACAATAGCAGTGAGCAATGATGTTGTTTGGTCCTGTATAACCAATAGCTCCAACTGTTGAACAGAAGCGCACCAAACTCCCAAATTGCATACAGACTGCAGTGAAAATTGAATAGGACAAAAAAGGAGTTAAACACTAAGATTAAATGTACTCTATGCATTAGAATTGAACATCTTTAAGAACTTAAAGATTAAAACGGTAAGGCAGATTCACCTTCATTGGAGTACTCATGATTAATTGCACCAAGGTATCCAATATCAGTTGGGCCATCTGAACTGCGGCATAAGAAAATATATTATTGGCTATCGTCCTTAAAAAGTAACTGTCATGTACATATCACGTGGGAAAGCATTGAAGCGGATTGACCATGTAGATAAATACCAGTGATATTGAGGAGAATGTGTGAAAACCAACACTAATGGCTAGGTTGGACTTTAAGAAACATGAATCTAAATGATTAAAAATATTGGCATTTATAGTGATACTGTTACCTTGAAGCAGTGGCGGAACTGTGTATAGGGCCACTAGGGCCATGGCCCTAGTCGTAGCCCAAATACACAAGTATTGTTTCTAAATTTTTAACACAGCTAAATAAATCCTCCTGTGCAACACTGTATAATCTTACTTTTGTATTTTTGCGACTGTGAGCAGATTAGTTACCTACTCCCGCCGGTTCTATATTTTGGATAACGATATTGTCTTTAAAATACAACTTTGACTCTATTTTTATAAAGGTTTTTATTTAAAAATGAGATATGCACTGTTTATAAAAGTATTTTTTAAAGACAAATCTAATCATACAATTTTCACATTTTCGAACTTAGCAATTTTAATGTTATTTGTAATTTATATTTTCAATGTTTAACTTAAGTCTTGAAACCGGAGGGTGGTATAGTCAATATGCAATTGCAAATCTTCAATAACGGCCCAGATGAGATGCATGGTAATTGAATTTTGCCTCGTTTTAATTTTCTTGCTAAATCTTGTTAATAGCGTGAATGAATAATACAAAATCACTTTAAATATTGGTGGCTCGCTATTAACTATAAGGATACCCTCTAAATCCATCTAGTTCAAGAAAAAAACTAAAATTTCAAAATTTGCTTCACTTTAAAAAAATTAACTTATTTTTTAAGTTCACCTTTTTACACACTTAGTGGCCCTAGTCTTGCCGAGAACAAAGTTCCGCCACTGCTTTGAAGAGTATCAGAACAGATAACATTACAAAATGTAAGAAGCTCAGATTAATAGCAGTGCACCAGTCAAAGTGGAAAAGTTAGATCTATCGAGTGGAAATGATGCTACATTCGTAAGCTCAGATTCACAAAGTAGGTTTTCATATTTCACATTCCTGTCAAAACCCCCAATGTGCATCTCAATAAAGCAATGCATCCGCGCTCAAAAAACAGGCTTCACCTTACGACCCTCCGTGCCACAATTTTCGCGTGACTCGTGCTAAATCGAATCAATGCCCCTCACTAACCCACACTAGACTCGACATTTAACCGATGAAATGCCGCCGCAGAGGGAAGCACTATCAGTACCGGAGATGGTGGAGACGAGCACGGGGTGGTAGAGCGCGAAGCCGAGGCACTTGAGCGCGGAGGCGGCGACAGCCTCGTCAGGGCTGGCCGCGTCGCGGATGAGGAGTGGGAGGAGGGTGAAGGGCAACTCCGCGGCGAGGTCGGCAGCGGCGGAGTGGTCGTCGGCGCATCCCCGCTGCAAGTGGAGGAGACGCGCGTACGCGGCGGCGCGGTCGGGCTCCGCGGCGATCTCCGACACAAGCCGCGCCGACGGCGGCGACATCTCCAGGTGGGCGTCTAGGGCTTCAGTGTTTAGGCGCGAAGGGAAGGGAAGCGACGGCGTTCGCGCGCGCCTGAGATTTCGGGAGCGAACGAAATGCCTGGCAGTTACAGGGAAAAAAATGCCAAGCGGCTACAGAGATGCGAAAGCGGGTTCAAGAACCGAATTTTTCGAAACCGCGACCCTTTACCCGACAAATAATCCTGCGCACTCCGCTTCAAATCCTGCGGTGGCCGGCTCTTCTCATCTTTATAAATAGCCACCTGACCTTTCCCGAATCGCTAACCAAGTCGTTCACATTTCCATTCCAGGTCTTCGTCTTCGCAGAATTCGCTTTCCGCTCCCCGACCCCGTCACCGCTTTCCCGGTTCCCGCCACGATGGCCTCCGGCTCCGGGCAGGACATCAAAGACTCGGTCTATGGAACGCGCGAGGAGTCCAACGACGCCGCCACAGCCGCAGACGCCGCGGAGCCGCCTCCGCCTCCGCCTCCGCCTGCTTTGTCTGCCGGGGACCTCCAAGGAAGGGTCCATGAGAGACTGGGTGAGGAAGGAGGGAGCCCCTCCCCGGCCACCGCGGCCGAGACGGAGGTGGCGCCAGCGGCAGCGGCCGATCGGAAGGGCAAGAAGGTCGCGGCTACATTTTATTCGCCACCGACTTCCCCGTCAAGCATTGTGGGAAGCAGCTCGCTGCCCATTCCCCACTTCGCAAGCTCCGCGGGCGGCAGCTACCCGCCCGCCTCCCCTGTCATCACCGTCTCTGGAGGAGAGGAGTCCATCATCGCCAATGCGGTGTACATATGCAGAGAGGCGGGAGCGAGAGTCTCATGGCAAGACCCGCTAGTTGACAAGATGATGACCGTGCGGAAGGTGGGGAAGCAGAACTATCTGGAGAGCGTGTATGAAGACATGCTGCAGGTATGCGTCGTGGCTGAGGAAATGGCAAAGCAGGTACGGTTTCTTGGACATCCGGAGCGCGTTCTCGGGTGTTTCTTGATTTGATCGTGGCCTGTGGCGAAATCTTGGGGACGATTTGGATGATGGAGCCAAGACATCTGTTTGGCATTCTTGGATGCAGAGCAAAGTTGGTTTCTTGGAGATTCGGATTGTGTTCTTGAGCTATTTTGGTTTCTACGAATTCGGAATCCTTGGATCATGTCGTTCGGTCGTTCCTGCAAAATATTTGTTGGGGGGGGGGGGGGGGGGGTTGGGGGTTCAGTGCACTCTTTCTACCTTAAATTAAAGGGCAGTGCTCCTGCTCATATTTTTTTGGGAGATGTAATTTGGTTGTTCCTATCGTAGTATGAATTTTGACTTTGATGATTTCATTGAGCAGGTGAAACCACCGGTAATAGTGCCTGAAAAGAAGAAATCGCTCTGGAGCAAAGTTAAAAGTGCCACGAAAAACATGGTACGGTAAAATTGTAGAAGTTCTGTTTATCCCTTCTCATTTGAAATCTTGCGGTGATTAAGGTAATTGATGCAAAAAAAAAAAGTTGTTCAAAATGATGTAGCATATGAGGATAAGTTCCATTCCATTTTCCATTGTTTACAGTGTGACATCTTTGATCTTGGTGTTAATTATTTTCTGTTGCTACTAAATTGTGGAGAAAATGAGAATTTGACCCATTTCGCTGCAACAGGTTTTGAGGATAAGTAGTGGCCGATTGCATGACTTCTATAAAAAAAAAACAGTTACGAGGCCTCATGTGAATCGGAAGGTACATCTTTTTACTATTGCGTTTCTCCTGTAAGTTCAGAATTATATTGTTACGGGACCTTAATCATCCTTGTATTGCCCTTGAATCTGGGAAGTGTGGTGTGCAACCTTCTTCTTTTACTTATCATTTTGCCAATATCAAAGTAGAAATAAAATTTATCAATGGTTTAACGCAGTTTGTAAAAATGTGAAAATCTAAAAGCCAAAAGGCATAATGTAATTTCCATCTCATTTTAGATCTATTTCTCCATGTCGGACCAGTATGATTTTAATTCCTTTATTCACGTGTTTGGCGCAGACAACCCCCATGGTTGAAATGCTTGAGCATTATCAGTTTCTCGTAAAGGTTGCCAGAGAACGAGAAATAATCAGTTCGCATGCACTCCTCCTCCATCGTGACTATTCAGAATTTCGGTCAGTGCTTGGAGACGGAGAATGTTTTTACAGGAGCTTCATATTTTCCTACCTCGTAGGTGTTGTCCCACCTTTTCCTTAGCACAGGATGCACGTTTAAAAGGTAACCCCCTATTTATACCACTGTAAAACAGGAGCAAGTTCTTGATAGGCAGGACTGGCACGAGGAGCATCGTCTCCTCGCTGCAGTTAAAGAAGTGGCTAGACAACATGCACGCCTTCCATGGATTTCTCAATTTTCAAAGAAACGCAAGGTAGCTCTCATCTTCTTCACACTTGGCTTTTCTGATCTGAGATAAAATTGTTTAAAGGATGAATTCAAGTCAAATTGAACTGCATCTCAAGAAGAGAAGTTCCCTTTCACATAACACCATTAATATCCTAGCTCCAATTTCCTTGAATCTTCTCTTGTCAAGAAGAAAAAGAAAAATAAATCATACTACATCATACTCACACTGATAATGCATTATTGTTCATTTATACTGCTTCTTAGTGTGGTCATCTGATCCCGAATCATAAATGTTTTCTTTTGTGCTACTACTGAATCAAAAACTTTCTTTCTTAATGACATAAAATGTCCATACCTTGGAACATGCAATCAGTATTGCGTAATTATTACTATAACAGATAGTGCAACTTCCAGAAATGCCAGTTCTATGGAGGAGTAATGACTATCTGATTGATTTCGAAAAAAAAATGACTGTCTGATTGTTTCAGGCTTTTAAGAAGATGATAAAGAAAGTAATGAGATGGAAGAGACAAAGCAGATGGAAGCCTGTACCAACGACTAACAGGTTTTCTATATGTTTAGTATCTGGAATTATGTCAAATTAAAGTATCTATGCAAATACGTTCCACCTAATTTGAACTTGCACTCTTTTTTCAGCTACCGCAAAGAAAAACTTCTGGACTTCTTCAGCGGGTACCCCACGACAAGAGACAGTGAGTAAAACATAGCCTTGAGCCAAGCATTCTTTCCTACTCTTCATACTAGCTCATTCCAACATTGTTTGGTCAGTTTTTGCGTTCCTCAGAATGATAGCAGCTATCTGGATATGTTCACACCAGGAAGAGTACGAACCGCATGTGGTTGGCCTCAGTGCAATTTACACTCTAGAAGACGTCAGTGCCAGAAACACTTTCACCTGTCATTACATATTCTGAACTGCCACTGACAATCACTCTAACGGCACTTTGTTTCTTTAAAAACAGTGGTGCTTTCGAGAGGTTATCCCAGAGAGGATCGACACGGACCATATTCAGATGACGGCACTAGTAACCGCGCTTGGGGTGCCCTTGCGAGTGGAGAACCTCTTTGAAGGACGTCGTCATGACCTCTATACTGGCCAAGCCCTTGAAGACAACATGTCTGGTCCTGACCATGAAGTGCCCCGTGTGACCGTACTGTTCACAAATAGCCACTACGACATCATCTATCCCCACCGTCGTGATATGGGTGCGCGGCCATCTATCGATGAAAGCTGTAACCAGGTGACAGACCCCGGAGAGAGCTCCACTGCCGCTGGTCAGACTTCAAGTCAACAGATTACCCAGACTGTTGGAGGCAGATTAAGTCAAGAGATTGGGCATGGTGAAAGTTCGAGTTCAGACTCGTGCCGTATGAGTTTGAGTTAGCATTGGTGACTGAGGTGATACATAAAGAAATAGGTATACTTTTTTTTTTTTTGCGACAGAAGAAATAGGCATACTTGTTCGCTCTTCTGTTGGCACAAAGTATTTTGGTGGTGCCAATTTGGAAGATTAGTAGCTGCTCCGTTGTCTGAAATTTAGTGGACAGGGAAGAGAAACATGTGTTCAAAGTGCTGAGGCGATTGGTTAATTCTTCTGTGAATTTCGGCAACACTCTGTTAACTAGCCTTTTAGCACCTCTTTGCTTTTAGCACCTCTTTGCAGCCTAATATTTTGTGAATCATTCATATTACCTTTTTTTTTCTCATGGGCCTTCTGTGGAGCAACACTTGACTCATTCATCATGTCTGCCTGTTCAAATATGACAGCCTTGAGCTAAAAGGTTCATAGGACAGATTTTCACGTGGGAGTATGATATCTCTGGAATTTAGATGCAGAGAAAAACAGAATAACAACTAGAAAGGAAGGTGCTTCGATAAAGTACTATGCTTTACTAGTCTGGTTCAAATGAAGTTAGGCTGCCCCAAATTTTATGTTTTCTGTGAAATTAAATTGATTACTCAAATAAGCCCTTATAAATCCTCCTGTTTTTACTGGTTTTTTAATCAATATTTGGGAAGCTAATATAGTTTGCAAGCGCTTCATTAATGCACTTACAAATTAGTCCACTGGTCAGCACATCACAAAAAAGATGATGACAAAACTCGTACTATTGAGATGTAAATTTACACACCAAAAGATACTGCAGGCGAGGACTTCCTCTCCACACCACCACTAAAAACTGATGAAATGTCTCCTTCGCTCTCCCCTCAGCATGGTTACATGAAACTGCTGTACAACACGGGGTTAATTCTACAGCGACCAAAATTTGGAAGCTTCTCCCTGCACCTTTCATCTCTCTCAGCCTTCAGGTTAACATGCATATACTTCTGGCAAAATGGAAACGCCCTCTTGTTGCGTTTCCCATCAGACAAAATTTTGCTAGCAAAGTCTTCAGTGACCCACATCATGGAAGTTACTAAGTACAGATTGGGAGACTTGCAAACAAAACCAAAAATGAAGAAAAAAGAGATTGGGAGCTGAAAGTGGTTGCAAAAAGGTCATAGCTTCAGCCTTTGTGGTCAGCAGTTTGGGTTACTCAGGTCTCCTTAGTGGGACCTGAGATGTCAGCTCCATTGGAAGAAGAGTCACCATTGGTCCAGGTTGTCTGGAGTTCATGGTTTTCTTCACAAGAGGTCCGCGATCTGCCAGACCTGGCTCGGATGTTTGTACCCATAGGAAATGGCTCCTGAGATCATCACAACAATAGTACAAAACCTCAATCAGATCTTACGAAGTACTGTTTGTGCAATTACAGAACACCAATCTTTCAAATAAGTAAACATGCAGAGACAAATAAGAAAAGAACTGTGTAGCATATTGGCATTTGGTATGTGTCCCATGTCATGGCCAACGGTGTAAAAGTGCTGCTGAGAAGTATACATGAACAATGTCATTTTCTGGAAATGCAAGTGAAAAAAAAAGAAGAGGAAACTGTCTGTTGAAGCTCATACACACGCATGCGCACACAGTGGTGCAAGGGACACATAATGCTCTACCTCCCTTATTCTACTTGAATTGAACCTATTACTATGTTTAGCAAAACAATAATCAGAGTGTCCAGCAATGTAGATGGAGAGCTAGATAACAGAGGAGCAAAAAAAATAATACAGCACAAAAATCGATTGGCAAAAGGCAGCAAATGAACCTGGTCTCCTGCATTAGGACCATCCGAGTGGAAGAGTATCGGACGGCAGCGCTTGTCCTCATTCATCAAACTGGAGTTCTGGAAATGAGCAATAAGGGCTGCCTTTCCTTGGATTCTGGCATAAGCAAGCGATGCTACCTTCTCACTATTAAATTTCTCCCATTTTTTACCATTAAAAGTCTGAAAAACAGGACAACAGGCTCAGGAAGTGTTAGTTTTATTTGAGCTAGATATCTTACAATATTCGAGCTTGACAAACTGCGTGCATTACTCAAAGGCCAAAACAATCATTGACGCCTTCATATAATTAGCACATGATATTTCTATAATTTCCCTCACCTGATAAAATGGGATGATATGCTGAGGACTGGTCATATTGATGAAAGCATAGCCAACATTACATTTATTCTGAAAAGTAGGAGCAATATCTCGCTTAGTAAGGTGAACAGACAAGTACAGTCTCCATGTCCACAAAGCATTGATTATTTAAGATGTAAATTTAAGTACCTTAAAGTCAATTGGCAGGTAAATAAAATCATAAGTCCCCTTATGGTTTTCATCAATAGCAGCCAAAAGCATCTTTGAAGTGTACCTGAAACCCAAATAAGGCAACCAGACATCACCAATTTGTGAGATGTAAAGTAAATGCAGCCTAAGAGGTGATCTGAACCACATACTTATTGGGAATATTCTTTATCATTAGTGTAGTTCGGGCGTCATCCCCTCGCATAATACGCTCAACATCAAGCTCATACTGTTTTTTATTGTCAGATTGATTAGCATTCGAGTCATTTCTACGGCTTCTCATCCGTTCACCAGGTGAATCAAATGATGGAAGGGGAACCATAGAATTCCTTCCATGGAACATAGGTCCCCTCTGCTGAGATGGCACACCAATCTGAGCTGGAGAAACAGTTGTATCCATGCGATTCCCACCAGTTTGAGAAAATAGGTTATTTAACTCCAGAGCATGAAGCTGAGGACTACCGGGAAATCCCATGCTTCCAACACTGCCAGGATGGAAATTTGGTGGTTCTGCCAATTCCGCTCCATAACCATTCCGTCTGTCCCAAAGAGACGGATTGATTACTGGCGCCGAGCCAACATGATGATGGTGCATGGGGAGAACATTCTCAAGCATCTGCGATGGTGCTCTTGGAACTCCATGCATTTGGGCAGGAGGGCGAGATGGAACATTGTTTGCATAGGGTCCTGGACTTTGCCACAGCACAGGAGAATTGGAATGGCGATGGAAGTTAGAATTGTTCCACATGAACTGGTGACTATGGAGAGGACCACTTCCACTTCTTGAAAACCCAATCCCTGTGGGAAACATGATATATGCATGGCAGGTAAATAACAGATATCAATATTCACAAAATTTAATGCTCAATTGCCCAATCTTGATAAATCCAACATCTATATTATGAAAAGCATGTATGCTTACAGAATCTAATAGTAGCAATTAAGATATTAACATTTACCTCCTTCGCCTGCACGATCAAATGAATGTCCATTTAGGTTGCCAGAACCCAGTTTTTGGAGATGCCGGCTATCCACTGCTTCAGCTGTTCTCGAATTGCTATTAACACCAACAGGTGCCATAGTGCTTAAATTGTAAGGAACCCCGTTGGTGGCTCCATTATGAACTTCAGGCAAGGAATGATGGATAGCACCCATGCCTTGAAAACCATAATTCATTTGACCATTCACCCGACCAAGTGAGTGGCCTAGCTCACCAAGAGAAGCCTGACTACTGTGAGTTGCCACAGATGCAATTCCAATGGGAGAGGACAAACTTTGTGGTATTGTAGAGGAAAGGCCAGGAAAAGACGCCTCTCTGAATGGGCTCATTGATGAGAGATGTCCAGCATGCAAACCATGAGTACTTCCATTTTCAAGGCCAGAAGACTTGACTGTTGCCATATTAGATGAACCTTGAAGAGCAAGCATGCATGTTAGGAAATGCAACTAGTAAAACAAAGCATATGAAATGATACACAAAAAATCACCATACCAAATGAAGATATTGGAGGACTATTTGTGCTTGGACTCCCTAGCTTAAACACACCAAACTCGTCCTGCCCCAACTCCTTATGATGCGCTAAGCTGTTGTAAAAAACAATAAAATCCATGTCAAAGAAGAGACTGCAAACAAAAAAAAATCATCCGTCATGGTTCAAGGTTTAGTAAATCGGATGAGTCAAGACAAGAAATCTGATGCATCACACAAAAGTTGTTATTAGGGGTGTAAAAAGGTGCACCTTAGGTTATCCTCCGGACCTCTTTAGTTCAAAAAAAGGAACTACTTTTTCAAAAGTGGAGGGGATTTGAAAACTTAGTACATTTTCTTGAAGTAGATAGGTTTAGAGGGCATCCTTAAAGTCACTCTATTACAGCCCTAGTTGTCATTATTCTCCAAAGACAAGTGACTAACATAGTAATATCAACTAATCGAAATGGGTTCAAATAAATATTCCTTTACGCATCTAAATGTGGATGCAAGGAAAAAAAATTAAGGTAACATAAAAAATATGTTTCAATATTCCCACAATATGCAAAAAAAAAAAAATATCCATGCATGCAAAGAAACACCAGAGCAATGTTGAAATCTCTGGAAGAGATTTTATGACAGGCAGAGAAAAGAAAAAAATAAAGTTGGCTTGAAAACATGTATGCAATACTGGGTGTCCCACCATACAGAAATATCTCCACATAACCACTGATCAGTGAACCATTCAGCTTAGACAAAAGAAGCTCCACTCAAAAATGGATATGGTCAGCAAATGGATCTAAAGTACTCGGAGAGTAAAGAAGTAACGATAATAAACTACCGTGAATAAAAATCATCATTAACACTTAATGTGACATACCGTCTAGTACCACCAAGACCGATGGCCTCCAGATTAATTTTCTTGCCAGCAAGATCACTCCTTTTTAAAGCACAGACAGCAGCTTCAGCTGCTCTGACATCATAAAACTCTATTACTTTATGATGCCCCTTTTGCAGATTATCTCGAATCTGCAATTCAAATTTAAGATATTTTAGTCCTAATCATAAACTAATTATTACAACTAGATATATCTGGTTAAAGACATTTTAGTTATAATTCAGAGTATATACCTCCTTGATTTCACCATAGTCACTAAAAATCTGATGGAGATCTTCATTTGTTACGGATGGGTCAACATTGAATACTACAAGCAGTCCCTGGTTAATATCCTTCTCAGTAGGATTGTCCTAGTAAAGAAGTGAAATAGCATAAGCCCTACTAAACAGAAAACTCCAAACATCATATACCCTTGCTAAGAACAAAAGAATGTGTTCCAAATATCAAACTAGAAAGACATAGATAATGTGGTCTAACCAAATTTTGATCATGTGACTACCTTTGGAATGGAGTAATGTATGTCAAGTTTTCTACGCCTGAGAGGCGTGTTCTGAAGTTCCCTCATGGCATTTCGTGCTGATCTTATGTCGTAGTATGATATCATCACAAAACCACGATGTTTACAGGCAGTATAAAGGGTGTGTATTTCACCATATTTCTGTAGGAAAGAGTAAATGGCGTTCAAAACCAAAACCAGTAAACAAGAACAGTAAGATGTCTACAAGATGGATAAAGCAGCTCTTAACAAACCTCAAATAGGAGCTTCAGCTCAGAATCCTCGACGTTGCTATTAATGTTTCGAACAAAAAGGGTTCTAGAAGGGTGCTCTCCATATGGGTGTTCACCATTCAAAGAGCCGTTTAGCAACCCACGCCCATCATCAATTCCACCATTTAGTTCTGCCAATTTCTTATTTTCACCAATTTCCAGTTCCATCCCACCCCCAGTGTAGAAGATATCATCCTCAACATCATCACCATTGTTAGCATTGCTTGTGCGTCCAACTTCATCAAGAACACCTGACAGCAAGTCGTCATCATCAGGAAGCAGATTTCCTATTATTTGGGCCTCAATTTCTTCAGTTAACTCAAAGGGCTCATCATCAACATGATTCAGATCAACCTTTTCAGCATGTTGATGAACAAGGACATTATTGGATGCCAGTCTCACTGCAGATGAAATGTAGAACCTGTTAGCAGACACTAAGTACAAACCATACAGTGCTTATTACAGTAATATAATGACTTGAGTAAGAGCGCTTAACAGCTTAATATTTCACAAAATACCCAAAAAGATGCATAAATACGATACCAAAGTGAATGGATTCTTTCGGTCAATGGAAAGAAAAGGAGATAAAGGAAGCAAGATTCTCACAAAAAATAAGAAAAGAAGTCATTTCATTTTTTTTTCAACCCTTGAATCTATTCACTTGTCTTCTTTTTTGTACTTTTATTCCTTTCTCTTAATTTATTAATGGCACAACTATACAGTGTCATGAAATTATCCATTACAAACAATTCATGAGATGGTACAGTTCATTGCAATTTCTAATGAGAGTGAACATGTTCATGCCTCAGAAAAAATATAGTACTCTGACCAAACATAATGCAAGTGCTGGAGCAAACTGACTCACATTTTTTGTCAAAAATTTCTGACAGGGAGCTTGAAAAAAGTCCATTCTCATTGAATGCCTCATTTGGATTAGTCCTCCTTCCATCAGGAAATAAAGCTTCTGCCTTTAAGGATGAACCTGATTGGCACTTAGAGATTTGATCCGCTCTCCACGGAGATGGCGGCAAGTTAGCGAGTCTCTCTTGACCAAACAGCTTGTGCTCAAGGCTAAACGCTGTCTTCTGGTCCCTAGACTTGTATTGTTGCACTAGTTCTGGACGACTCACGATTTTTGTCCCAATAGGTTGCGGCTTTTCAAGGGGAGAAGATGCAAGTGACTTGCCTCCTGGCAATAATGGAAACAGATCTTGTTTTGAGAAGCCTTCATGATAATGAACAACAAAATTAAACAAGCATATATTCCTTATGGATGGAACAAAACCTATTTATAACATTTTCCAAAACTCCTTTTCAAATAAAGGTGATTATAGAACAACAAATTTGATTAAAACTTAGAGAAAATATAAAAAAATTGAACTTGAGAAAAATCCTTTATACCGCATCCAAACAGGGGTTAAGCTGCAAGGAAAGTCTCCTGATCCTCAGGTATTGTCTATTCATGCACAAAAAAAAAACTGCAACTCTATAGATCATCAAATGCCACCTATAACCATTAAGATTGCGGCTAAAAGGTGTCCTAACAAAGAAATGAAAGAGAAACTAATTCAGTGTGAATGGAATGAACATCAGCACTCACCTATGTGATGAGGCAATGATTCTGGCTTCCAAAATCCAACTTGCCTCTACAAAGATTAAAAAAAAAGGACAATTACAGCATGCCACAGTGATGAAGAATAATAACAAAGCCAACAATGAAGACAACACGAATGCCGAGTATTAAACATGACGAGCTCAAGAAGTCATCGGTTCCCATAGCACAAGCAGACCAAAAGAAGAAAAATAAGGAGGTGCTAGAACTCAGCAATTGCTGACGATTACCTCTGTGGGGAGGCGAATCTCCTCCGAGAAGGAAGATGCAGCCACGGTGGGATTGTTGAGCGGTGAGAAATGGCGTCTTTGATCCATGCCTTGAGATGGCATCCTGCAGGCACCCAAGATCATTGAAAAAAAGTTACACGTAGGACCCAGCAAGTAGAAACACTTCATGCACAGTAGCTCAATTTTTCAGAATCAAGGTAAAATTGATGGAATTTAGCCTTATCACGCATGAAGCTTTGGAGAACAAATATAAACAGCGCAATCGTGTGAGCAGAAAATAGGAATCAACAGGGTCCCAGAAAGGGGGCGGCAGAGGAAACTGGAATTTAGATCTTGCAAGCTTCTAAAGTCAAATCACTTCAATTAGAGAGCATAGATTTGAGAAATCAGAGCAGGAATCCCTCAAAGTCCTGCGGGAAATGTTTAATTTCCCCCAATAAAACAGCACAGAAGACGTGGAATTTAATGCGCCTCGGGCTCCACGAGTTCCAAACAGGCAAGTACCTTGTGATCAAAGAAACCAAGAAGATAAAAACAACGAATTCCGCGCGGCCCGAGCTAAATCGCCTCGCTGTGCCCAAAATTGAAGTTCGGATCACACCGAGCGAGCAAGGAAACAGAATAAACTTCTAAAAATTTCCCCAGACTGAAACATCCCGAAGGAAAGGAAAGCAAAGCAAAGCACGAAAAGCAGCAGAAGAAGAGCTAGGCCTCACCAGATAGGCGCCCACGGCCGCCTCCTCGTCTTCAGAGCCCAAGGCTGGGGCCAATTTCGCTAGCGGCGGCACCAAGCAGAGCAGCTGCCCCCATGCCCCGCGACGAGGCCCCCCCTTTTTCCGAGAGCTCGAAGACGTGGGGGATCACGCGGCCCGACCAGCGGCCCCGGCCCCCAATGTGACGGCGGGACGGAGCAGTCCCGCCCGCGGGCGCGGCGAGGGGGAGAAGCTTCAGCGGCTACCTAACCCTAGAGAGACGCGCCAGCAGCGACGACGACGAGGAGACGCCTCCGACCGCCGGCCCCCATTCCCGGTTGCGCACGCCCCCGCCCCACGCTCCGCCGCCTCTGTGTGTGCCCGCCGGAGGTCTTCGCCGGAAGCCGGGTCCGGCAAGGTGGTGGGTGGTGGTGAGACGAAGCGGAGACGAAGGCGCGAGGACGGGGGAACGACAACAACCTACCCAAACAAGGCCGCGCCGAGACAGGGGGGCGCCGGTTTATACCCGGCCTCCCCGGTGACCGCGACCGCGGAGCACGGAACCGCGCCGCGAGGGGACGGTTCTACCTCTCTGAATGACGTGTACGGGTCAGGCGTTGTGGGGTCGTCGTGTCGGTCTGGATGACTGGAACGTGGGTCTATAATGTCAGTGAGTGAGAGAGAGAGAGAGAGCGGTGTGCGGGAAGGGCGTGGCCTTAAATTTGGGTGGTGGGAGTTGTGGCCTTTTGGGACGCGCGGCTTTGGGCTTGAGTTGGTTAGCTTCGGACAGGGAGCGCATCCGGACCTGAGTTGCTTGCGCCGGAGATATGGATGGTTCTTTGGATTACGTTATTTTACTTTCCTCTTTTCAGTTTCAGTTTCTGTGCAGGATTCACTGCTCTGTGAAGTTGAACACGAACTTTCTCAGTAATCCACCCAAGTTTCGAATGCGACACTTTGAAAAAATATGGATACTACCGTGTAGTCCTATGTTTCAAGCATAATTTCCTCCCAAGTTTTCAGATAAGTTCACGTGAAATGTTTAAGATGCTTCCCCACTCATTTTCACTGCGATAGTAAAACGCGGAAATAGAGCAAAGACGCGCGATAGACAGTGCAATCTTATTTTAGCCTCTGGTATAGAGCAGTACTACTCGTACTACTCCAGAATACGCCACCGCTTGTAGAGCTCTACGTCTACGCCACTGCCGCGCCGGGCCAAGGCCGAGCGGAGCAGGTTCATTCAACGGCGGAGCGCGCATGGATCCAGCGAACCCATTCCCATCCACACATCCTCCGCGACGCTAAACCAGCAACCGACTGATGTGGATTAGCACCACCACCATTAGCACACTGTCGCATCAGGGATTCAGCTCTAGCGCTCAACCAACCAGTATTACTCTTCCGTCGACCATATTTTGCTGCCAAGTGTTTGTTGATGAGCGTCTGCGTGGGTTGATCTTCGTCCACCGGTTGCAAGACGGCGGGGAAATATCTGGTGAAATATCTGTTCCGTGTTACAGTAGTAAGTACAGCAGAGAAATGTGTCCCCTTCAATTTCTTCTGTGGCAGGCTCTCTGCCGCAGTAGTGGTGTACCAGTACTAACGCTGGAGTACTAGTAGCCGGTAAAAATACACAATAAATAAACGGAAATGTAAAAATACCACATATACGTACAGGAATCTGTTGCAGGTCTCTCTGTGTCATCCTGTGCAACAGTGGAGAAAACGGAAGAAAAGGCCACCTGACACCGCATCTCTCTGCGGGGGCTGCTCAGTCCTCAGTTGGGGCATGGGGTGGGGGCTCATGGCCCGGCGCCGAACCTATCAGAACGAAAAGATCACCGATGCCGCTATCCACAGCCTCGTTGTTGGCGTCGAATCGATTTTCTTAGGATTATCCCCACCGATCCGCCGTCGTCACGTGACTCGCCATGCATCCATCGTATACGTCCTTGCCAAGGACCAACAAGCCGGAGTACTATCCTACAGTAACAGTAAAAGGGAGTGAAAGAGCTCGGTGAAGCACGTTCTGACTTGCAGGTCCTGCTGAGCTCTGCGTGATGTCAAAAGAAAGCTTAAGATAACACTGATCTTACTGTACTCGTTTAACACCTGGGACGTACACTGATCTTGACATGAAAAATTACTCTAAAATCTGGGAGGCAGTGCTGATCTTGACATGAAAAATACGGAGTACGACCTGTCCGGGAGGATCACATGCGCGTCAGGTTGGTGGTAGGTTAGGAAACCCAACAAGTGAACAGCAACTCTCTCTCTCTCTCTCTCTCTCTCTCTCTCTCTCTCTCTCTCTCTCTCTCTCTCTCTCTCTCTCATAGTAGGAGTATTTGTTTTAGCAACCACAGCGGCGTTTGCGTGGAAGCGACAACGCTTTCGGCGTGGCGACTTGATTAGCCGCTAAACCTGGAGGGAGAGTTCCACACCGCCGATCATCCGGACGGAGGAGACGGGAGGGGGGGAGGGGGTGCTAGCTTGCTGGTTTATGCAAAGACGGCGCCTGTTCTTCATCCGGCTGCCGTAGTTAGGAAGTAATCTTCCTCATTCACAGGTGTTTGGACTTGCCCGCACGTTTAGCATTTCGTGCGGGGTAACCCAATCCATCAACATACACGAGCCGAAGCAAAGAAGCCAAGCAAGCGCCCGGGGCGGACCGTGGTTTAGAAGGCAAAGGAGCCGCCGCCTGCATACGTATTCCTCCTGGGGTGTGGCGTCGTCCTCCTCCTGTGGTGTCGTCGTGGCTCCAAGCGTACGCGTTGGCGCGTGTGGTCCACGCTATGCCATGGGTGCCTCTGCTCAAATCGGACACATAAAACTGTGTCCTTATGTCGTTCGTGCTGT
Source organism: Zoysia pacifica (assembly GCA_001602315.1). Classification (NCBI taxonomy): domain Eukaryota; kingdom Viridiplantae; phylum Streptophyta; class Magnoliopsida; order Poales; family Poaceae; genus Zoysia; species Zoysia pacifica. The sequence goes on along the minus strand of BCLH01000560.1, from coordinate 53,384 downwards.
CAATCTCTTGAAAACCTACGGTCTTCTTTCTCTTCTCATATATCTTTGTTCCAATTAATAACCGAACAGCTCCTAAGCCTTCTCAAATTGACCCCAAGCACAGCAAGAACAACTCCCTAGATCTCTTAAATTGTTGCGGTTAAAATACTAGTAGTAAATTTAGTTTTAAATAAGAAAGGAGGAAGTAGTAGTACTACGTATTAAACAGCGCTCAGCTATGAAACTCACTTGTGACCACAATAGCCACCCAACTCAGAGTATCGACGTCGACACCGACAACTAGCTCTGGACGATATTGATTTCCTCTTTGCCGAGTAGAATTTGTCCACGAATTAAAACCACGTTTTGTATATCGAACGAGCGTGGCAAGTACTACTAGGTACTTAGTAGTATACAGGACTCCCTCCGTCCATGTTTTATAGACGTGTTAGCCAAATCGATTTATCCGTAAATGATGGGCGTATTTCTGTTTATGTATCGATTGACGCAATTGGCTTTTGTTTGACTGGAATAACAGTTATTGCCTTCCACGCGTGAGATAAAAAGAAAGAAGCTGCATGCCGCACGATCTGGTAAAGCGACGTTTGAGCTATCAGCAGGCCGCACGATCTGGATCACATGAAGGAGAGCCAAGCGCATGCAGCGCGAGATTGTTTCACGGCGGAGCCACGACGCATGCACTATTAATTAGTACGGTAATCACAAAGCGATCTCAACAGCCTGTCACAAGTAATGATTTTTTTGGTTGGTCTTCGTGCCCAGGCTAAATACACCTACAAAACATGAACGGAGGGAGTACTAATAGTATCCACTTCTAATAAACTCGACGAGCACTGACGTTGACAGTCGACTCGACGGAACACCAACCGAACAAGTTGCCGAGATCATGCCGGCCGATCGATTGCATGCAACAAGTTGCGGTAGAAATAGAAAACGGGAGTTTGAACGCTACGGCATCCATCTTTATTTGTGTAGACATACGGCAAACACCACCGCCAATGTACTCCGCAAACGTGCTTGCTTGTGCCATTCCTGGATTACGGTCCTGACAGATGGAAATTACTGGAGGACTAGATTATCTATCCTGGTTGACTTGGGCACTAACAAAGCGACAACCCAACTGCCGACCCAAATTTTCCACTACAGGCACAGCTGTCTCGTCGCCTACAGCTAACCGTGCCTTAAACACGCGTCCACGGCGAAAAGCAGGGTAGTAGTAGTAGTAGCAGTAGGTCTACTATGTGCGGAAAGAATCGCATCCGAGACGCAACCAGCGGCTGGGGAAGGAAGACCGGGAAAGGCCGAACAAAGCACTCGCCAACGATTTCAGAACGAGAATGGCCAAACAGTGATCGAGAAAGTTCAGCGCAGACTCTCCGAAAGTCAATTTTTTTTTCTACTATCTGTAAGGATCGTAATCCAGAAACGGCACAAATGATGCACCATACACGTCTCTCAGACACTGTCACGTACACACACACTGATCTGGATGAGGTCCACGAACAGAGAAAGCGGAGAGGGGCCTCTCCAGCTCGGAATGTGCATGCTCAATTTGTCTTTCATTTGATTTGCGCAAAGCATCGTGATGAGTAATCAATCCATGTGCCGCATTATTGTTTGGCGCGGGGGGGGGGGGGGGGGGGG